>APFE030689666.1:0-19176 GCA_000404065.3 Pinus taeda | reverse complement strand
CCCATGGGTAGTGACATTTCCTTATCTAGCTTGAAAACAACATACCCAAGAGATCCAAAATCTTTAACGAGATCATAGTCATGGAAACCATGGATGACATGTATGGTTCAAAAAAATATCCTTCCATTTTATTATTTTGATAATCCATCATGGAATACTCCTACACCATGGTAGTCACGACAACCGAAGTAGAAGCCCCACAGATATTGCCCACAAGTTAGGCATGGCGCATATTATGATTAAATGGCTACCTTCCCTGCTCTTATAGCACAAACAGATCATCCATATTCTTCTCCATCTCTTCAACAACATCTTTCTTACATATTAAGATTAGCCGCACAATTCAATCAACCACATCATCAAAATCTTGCATGCCCTACATAATTTCCTAGTCGATCCATTGCACACCCTCACAATAATAAATTATTGCATCATGCTTGTAGTGTTGAACTTAAAAATTTTCCCACACTTCCCACACATTCTATCTCACCTACATCACTACAAGAAACTTATATTATGTCTCATAAGGCTTCAAATCCAAAAATTCCAAAAATCATTGAAGAAAATGAGACTTCTTCTAGTTCGTATCAACAAGTAGATGAGATGAACAAGACTTTGAAAACTCAATTTTTTAAAGAAATTCATGATATGACAACTATGGTAAATCAAGAAATAAAAGGGTATATTTATTCTTGGTTTCAATCTATCGTTAGTCTCCAATATCAGTCCATACTTTGGAAATTATTGGCACCATCCTTTCAAGGGAAGTTGGTCTCTCATACCCTGATATTTATTAAAATGATTTTTCCAAATTTGGGTATGTACATGCTTGAGGCCTTTTTTCATAAATGTATCAATTTAAAGTAATCTTATACTTAATAATATTTCATTTTTCGAAATAGAGTAGGATAGTATAGAAACTAAAATAAATAAGTAGATAAATAAATAAATTTCTTTATGTATAAAAATTATAGTGTCTGTTGCAAAACGTTTTGTAAATCAACCTCGGTGACATATATTCAAATTTATTTGTGTATTTAAATGTATTGTATTGAAAATCATATTCCTACAGATATTCACATACATTCGAATCACTATTTGGGAGAAATTACTGGTTTATTAAACTTTATGGCATATGTGCTTGCTAAAATCACTGAAAACAAACTCGGGATAATCATGTTTTCAGAGACCAAATGGTCTTATATTAAAAAAATATTTCTATCAAAAATATGCCTATATTTATAATTTTTAACCCAATTTTAATCACTTAATTTGGACCTCAAACAAAAAAAGCTATTACTAAAACATTCACAGGGTGTAGAGTAGGAAGCTCAGGGACAAAGTTGGGAAAATAAATTTTTGGATGCCTAAATTAATATATATTGCAAATTTTATCTATGGAATGTTCTCTAATGAATTTAGATTACAAAAAAATTTTAATGACTCAATTTTGATATCATATGATAAAGTTATCACCAAAATAGTGACTCTGTATCATAAATCAAAACTCTTAAAACTCTATTTTTAAGTTTTTCATTGGCATATTTGACCCATCAATTATTTTTTTATTAAAAAATTGTTTATACTTCATATAGATAAATGAGTCTACTTTAATCTCAAATCTTAATCAATTCTATCCATCATCAGATGAAAATGTTATGCTTAAAATATGGATTGTTGGTTTGAGATGGAAAGTAAAAAAACAACTATGTTATGCAGGTTGTTTTGAACAAGTTTGGCATATCATCTCATGGAATTTAAAAAACCTTCTTCTATTGGATATATCCCTCTAAATTTACTTTCATTTGGATCTGGAATTGCTCAGATACAACAAGAAACAAATGACATATGTTTAAACTATTGTTGGTTAGTATGATCGGCCATTGCTCTCTCATAGGTAACAAATGATTTTTTCTTTGTTTGTATTTTTGTGGATTTGTTTTAAAATGTAACTAATTATATTTTTTTGCATATGTACTGGATTAATATATCCTGCACACATATCTTCTTCCATCAGTACATGTTTTCTTGTAGGTAGATGCTCGTTTTTTGCAGGTCCCCAGAAAATAAAGGAGGTTAATTTATTAATGATTTATTCTTGAAGGAAATATTAATAAAATAAGGAAATTTAATCCAAACATATATTAAGAAATTTAATATCACATTATTTTGAGTTTTTATAGGTTCCATGATCTAAAAGGTTTTGGATCACAAAATCTTACTACAAGAGTGTTCCTACTAGTACCTGCCAACAAGAAGAGAACAACATCAAAACCTTTTCATTCTCAGATAAATCCATAATAAGAGAAATGAAGAATTTATTTCCACTGGAAGACCCTAGATTATCTCGTTTCTTTACCTCATCACCCATGTTAGTTCGACGAAAATCATTATTCCAAGAGTTTTTTTGTTTTTAGATGTTCACAGTTACTGTTAAAACAAATTGTTGCTCCCTAGGGAAATAGATTGTTCTTCCGTGGAAACAGATTGTTCTTTTCTAGAAACATATTGACCTTCCCTTAGGATAAAACATTGTTACACCAAAATCAAAGTTGTTGTAACTTCAAATTATTTGTTTATTTATTTTTCTTTTCTAATTTCTCTTATGTTTTTGTGATTAAGGTATTGTTACCTAAAAGTCACAATTATTGTTTCATCATCAAAATAAAAGAAGTAAGTTCTTGAGTTTTATGTTGTTGCTCAAAATATGTCCATTTTTTCCTCATTTTTATCAAGTGCGTTGTTAAATCAAATATAATATCGAACACTCTTGTGGTAAGTATTGATAGGAATTATTCTCTCTTGATTCCTCATTATTTTGTAAAGCGACTGCGAATATTGATTGGCTAATCCTCTTCCATGTAAGCATGCCAAGATGCCCACCAAGTTAGTTTGGGGTGGGGTAGGTTTTCATAGTCATACTTGACATTTCATCTCCACAAGATTAGAATGATATGTGTTATTTTAGGGTTATAACAAGCGATAATGGTACTATCGAATGAATACATTATATAAGTCTAGTTGCTTGAAAAAATATTATGCAAGAAATATTTAAAAGTTCTTATAAGGGGCATTGTAATAAAAACCTTGTATGGTGGACTACTCCTATAGAACGTGAATAATATTTTACGATAACTCTAGCATGATTGACTAGAGGCACCTTTACATTATTATTTGAGATTCCTCATTTCACCATAGAGTAAATAACAAATATTAGAGATTATTATGAATAGTGTTTCTCATGGGATAAATTTGAATAATGGGTTATGTGCTTAGAAAACATAAAACACTCTCATATTGGCTGACTTCCTCACACCCTAAAAACTACCAATGAGCAGTATGCACTATTTTAAATCCTTTGAGTGGAATATATATATATAAATTATTCACAAATAAATAAAAATAATAATACAAGGAAGTATCGAAAAGTAAAAGTAAAACAACCGAGGTATTGAATAGACTTGTTGGTAGTGGGTCAATTCTAGCATGGTACTAAGGTAAACCCATCAAGTTACTAAAAAGGCCTACTGGCAGTGGGACTATGTCAAGTAAGGAGAAATGCATAACACATATTGGTCACTCACTCCAAGTGGAGGCCCTCAGCTACATTCTGAATCAATTTTCATTAAATTAAAGCCAGGAAGAATAAACCTGAAATTTTGGCTTGGAGAGAATTGTTTTTAAGATCTTTCAAGTATTTTGCTTTGAAGTTTTATCTTTTAGAAAATAAAGTGGTTTTCATGGAAGTGGGACCTTAGTGTAGTTGCTTTACTTTTCTCATATAATTAGGCTTATCTTATATAGATGAATATTGGTAATATTTTGAGAGAAAAAGACTAAGATAATTTATTGATCCCATGTGTCACCATTTGTGTGCTCATAACAATAAAGATGATGAGTCTAGGGAATGCATCTTTTTGTCATCATTTTTAACCTATTTTATATTCTCTTTTCATGCATTTTTATCCCATGGAATTCACAACATGGTTATCCCACTTTTCTATACAATTAGGTTATTAAGGTGATGAATAACTTATTAAGGCATCTCTGAGATGTGTTATAGAAATATTGATGATAGGGAAAATAATCAATTTGGGGTAAGGAAGCAATACTACACTCTATGACTGCTTTCCTTCATCTTGTATGGCTCCCACATTTAGCATCACTTTCAACATCAGTTCATCCTACATAAGCTTCAACAAATATCAGTCCATCCATGGCATCCCAAGATTTCACGGGGGTAAAACATGACATAAAATAACATCAATTTTTCATTTATTAAACTTTTAGGATAATGTCATGAAAAACCACTAACCAAAGCATTATTTCCAATTCTTTATGACTTCCCATTAAAAACTTCTAGTTTGGGAGAGGGTATTTCTCATTACTTTATTTATCATTAACATGCCATTAATACTCTTTATCATCCATCACCATCCTTATTCATTCTAATAACCTCCCTTATTCCATGTGACCTATGGCATAATCATACCTATGACATCATCTTCCACAATCCTACTATGGGAACCAAATGGCTAAATCATTGCTCCATAAGAAGTCTTGTTGTTGCATAAGAAGTGACAACTAGAATTAATGTCTTGCCATTTTTACACAATAAGAAAGCACAAAATTGTTATAGAAGCAATTAGCTTGTAAATACATGTCAGTATATACCATGCAAAGATTTCAACGATGATTGTAGCAACAACCTCAAATTTATTTATAGTGTAGCATGAGGGCGTGCTAATTCTCTAGTTTGGAGGAGTTTTTATGCACGATGATTATTTCCTCGTCTCTTCCTCATTTAAGCCACACATTTTCATTTTTATACAGAGTAGAAATTTATTTCCGAATATCTTTAAAACCATGAACTAGTTTCTCATAAATTTTAGATAGCAAGAAGTTATCGTTAAAATGAACAAACCCAAAAAATTTCATGGTAATCTAGTTTTCTAAAATTCAATAAATCAAGCATTCTCACATATATCCATTTTTTTGATATCTCAAGGTTCATGTGTCATATTGCTTTGATTTTTGGTGTGGAGAAACATTAATCTAATAAGGAAAAACTTACATATTTTCAGCCAAAACTGATTCATATTTTTGGAGAAATTAAGAATTATCACCTACAACCATTTTTTTGTATATCTCGAGATCCATGTATCAAATGGCTTGAATTTTTGGAGTGGAGAAGCATTAATATAGAAAAAAACACACTTTAATTTTTTTTTAAATTAACCTAGTTTGTAGTTTTTTATACATGGTTAATGAAGTTTTCTACTACTTGTACAATATTTTCCTACAACCTCATATAGATATTTATGCAAATTGTTACAACTTCAACAACATTTCTAGCATAGAATAACCTTTATTTTGAAGCAGTTTTTGCGGAAGAAATCTCTTCTTATGTCAATATCGTTAGTTAGACATAGTGTTTTGGTTATTGCATTACGTTTTGGTTGGTACAAAGGCATTTGGTTGCACAAGCTAATGTAACATACACTACTAAAAGATAGGGTAGTTTAAGACATTTTTTAAGGAAAAATTAATATATTTGTGTTAAACATTTACATTTCCTTAAATGAAATATCTTAAACTAACCGAGAGACCTTTTTTAAGTGTGTAGCTTAATTTTCTTAAAATGATTTTCTTAAAATAACCAATAGATTCTTTTATTAAGGGAGTTACTTTGGCACATACCAAACACATTTTATATTTCATCCAAATTGCGGGGTAGCAAAGAGGTCTTTGTATTGTTCACATTTTCCCTGTATCATACCCTTGTAGCAATGATGAATTAATATGTTCATTCATTCTAGTATTGATTCCAAAAACCATTCCAAATCCCATTAGAGATATGGTGGACTTATTTAACCATCGACTTGAGAGTGGAGATGATGGGGACTCTTTGTTCACTAATTTCTAGCTTCTTCTAGTCTCAGCAGGTACCAAACCTTGATATGTTGGGTTGGGAGCTAACCTTCATTCAACGTCACCAAGCTCCATCCAGTTGTAGATAATAACAGAACTTCAGGTTCATCGATTCATGATGTGAGATAATGAGTACTTTCATCGCATGTGAAAAAGTTGGCATATGACGAATCAATCAATAGTTTGTAGGGCAGTAGAATCTAGAATCTTGATGCCATTTTAATGACTGAGAAAGGAATTTACCCATTTATTTTCATATTTGGAATAAAAGGGGGATATAAATGGGTTCCAAGGACGGAGCTTCATCAGGGAGCTACATAATCAACACATTTTTGTCTATTTTTTCCCTCAATCGAGGATTCATTCATTCCCTATGAAAATTCTTTATCTGTTTGAAAGCACAATAGAAAAATAATCATGATGCCATTTTCGTGACCCAGATGTCATTAAATACAAAAGGTTTTGGAAACTACAAAGGTATTTGGAGATTTTCTAGAAAACAAAGAGATAGATGGGTTCTAAGTAGGGGTCCTCGGATGAAGAGAAACGAGTCCCATATTCGCGGCAGTTGGAGGTTTTAGATGACAACATGAGGATCTTGATGGTATTCTCCCCTAAGGCTTCTGAAAACTAAAAACTAGTTTGATGCCCACTCTATGATGTCCATATGGCCAACTACAGTCACTTATTTTTCCACAGAGAATGAAGACCTTTTGGAAGAATGCATAAAATAGGTTGATTAGTTCCATCAAGAAGTTATTTAGAATTCTCAGGAGTGCTTGTCTAGTGAGTCTTCGAATCTAGGGTTTGGTATTTATTTCCTTATTTGGAATTTTTTGGGAGGGCATTTGAACCCATTTTGATCTTTCTCAACATGCTAAGTAGAGTTACAAAATTATATTCTTACCAAGTGATGTTAATAATATGGAGTATGTTGATTATCAATAGGTCAAACTATGGAGAAAAAATTTGGCCTATTGTTTTTACCATGTATGAGACTATTCTTCTCACAAGAATGTCAATGAAAGTGAAAAAATTTACTATAGATACCCCTGTTAGAACAAGAGTAATAAGTTTTTTTTTTTTTAGATTGTTGATTACTGTCGTGTGATTTTTGAATGGAATTCGGATTTTCCATAGTGTTCATATTTTCTTGTCGACGTTTCGAGTCTAAAACTAGACTCATCATCACGACAAATTGTGAGGAGAAAAGAAGAAAAAGGCTAGGTATAAATAAGAAAAAAGTTGGATGAGAAGACAAACTGGCCGACACATTGTATGTTTATTTATAATTTAATTATTTTTATTGTTATTTAAGTCCTCTAATTATATTATTTAATAATTGATTTGTTATTCTAATTTATATATTTAATATTAATCTTTAATATTTCATTATTTAAGCTATTGTTTATTAATTAATGCTATGTTCTTTATTAATTCTATTGATATTTGATTATAATGTTATTCATAACAGTTAATTGCATCTTTATTTATATTGTTGTAACTGCTTATTCATTATTGTGAATTCTTTATTAATTACTATTTAATTATTGTTGTCTATTCTTATTGTTATATATGTTTACTTATTATTGTGTATTTTATTAATTAATATTTTAATTATTATTATTAATGTTTACTTTTTATTGTTAATTGTAATTTAGTTATGTTAGTAATATTCCTATTGCTATTTAATATTAATGCTATGCTTTTATTTATTATATGTTCTTCTTTATGTTATTCTAATTCTTTTATTAATATTTGTTTGTTTGTATTTATTATTTACTTTTAGTTATTAATTATTAATTCAAGATGTTATTCTTATGTAATCCTTATGATTTCTATAGATTGTTGTTTATTTAAACTAATGTTTTTATTATAAGCTATGACATTTACTATGTTCCTATCTATATATACTTACTATTCTTATCTATGTTTATTGTTATTTGTTTTTTATTTGTTTTTTATTTGATGCTGCTTCTGTTATCATATTACTAAATTAATCATGTTTTACACTTCTTAAAATACCTTAATATTTATATTATTTATTGTTTCTAATATAATATATATATACCTATGGCTATTATTTTTTATTTTTATTATTGTTTCTGCTTCTCATTATAATAATAATGTTTTTTATATATTTTATTCTTTTAAATGTTTATTATTCTAATTTATATTATAATAATTAGGTTATATTTTGTTTTGATACTTTTCTAGCCTAGGTCTACCAAGAGAAGCATGGCTAATTTAATAATGATAGATGGCCAAGAATTTCTAACCTCGTTATTGAGATTATTTGCAGGGGTTAGCAAGGGGTACCAGTTTTTGCTAACTTCCATGCCACCATCCCTATTAAGGTTTTTAGGATGCCTAATGATTTCAATAGCTTCTCTAACCTTACGCTTAAAATGGTGCTCTACCTTGGCAATGACTTTGGTGTCTTCCAGGCATATATGATGATTGGTTTTACCTACATGCTCAGCTAGGGCTGAGGATCAAACTCTTTCGTTACGGATGTCTGCATTATGCTCTTTGAGTCTAATCCTAACGGATCTACTGGTTTCTCCTATGTATTGATCCCCACAAGAACATTTGATGATATAGACTCCTTTTTGCTGAAGATGCTCTTGGTTGTCCTTAACAGATCTCATTCTTTGTTTAATGGTAGACAGGGGTTTGAATGCAGTCTTTATATTTTTCTTACTGAGGATTTTTGCTATTTTGTCAGTGACTCCTTGGATGTAAGGAAGGAAGGCATTAGAGGTAGGGGTTTCTTTTGTTTTGTTTTCATGCTTATCATATTTTGCTTTTTGAATGGCTTTGTATATGCTCTTATTGTTGTACCCTAGGTTGGAAAAAGTTCTTTTAAGGTAAGAAATTTCTTCATCTGTATGGTTTATGTCAGAGATTATATAAGCTCTAGTGAAGAGGGTTTGCAGCACACCCATGTTTTGGGCAGGGTGGTGATGAGAATCGGCATGAAGGTAGTTATCTGTATGGGCTTTCTTTCTAAAAACTTTGTGACCTAAGGAGCCATCCTTCCTTGTTATGAGGAGAATGTCTAAGAAAGGAATGCAATTATTTTCTTCTACTTCCATTGTGAATTTGATGTCTTCAGACAGGCTGTTGAGATGGTTCAGAAACTTGCTTAGCTCATTCTCGCCATGAGGCCAATTGACACTGGTGTCATCCACAAACCTAACCCATGATTTGGGCTTTAATGGATATGAATCCAGTGCCTTCTTTTCGAATTTTTCCATGAAAAGGTTTGCCACGATTGGTGAGAGAGGA
The DNA here is from genome assembly GCA_000404065.3 of Pinus taeda. NCBI lineage: Eukaryota > Viridiplantae > Streptophyta > Pinopsida > Pinales > Pinaceae > Pinus > Pinus taeda. The sequence continues at coordinate 9,954 of APFE030689666.1, read as the reverse complement.
GATCCCATAGCGACACCTGAAGTTTGTTCAAATATTTCACCCTGGAAGGAGAAGAAAGTTGAGTGAAGACAAATTCCGGCTAACTTTGCAGTCTGGGGATCTGCTACCTCTTTTACAACCTGAATAGTTCCATTTAGGGGAATTTTGGTGAAGAGCTGGACAACGTCAAAACTAACAATTTTATCTCCGGGTTCTAGCTTGGTGTTTTTAATGGATTTTACAAATTGATTAGAGTCTTTAATGTAAGATCTAGTCTTGCCCACTAGCGGGGATAGAATGCTAGCGACGTACTTGGCTAACTCATAAGTGGGGAACCCTATGGTGTTGACTATGGGTCTTAAGGGGGACATCTTTTTTATGAATTTTAGGGGCTCCATAGATTTTGGGGGTGATTTCACTGTTAGGAGTCAATCTCCTTTTTATTTTATCATCAAGATTGGTTTCTTTAATGGCTTTCTTTACTAGGTTTGTGATTTTGGTGATGGGGTTTTTCTCTAGCTTCTTGTAGCTACCACTATTATATAAGCGGTCTTTCATTTTGTTAATGTACTCTTCGTAATCGATAATGACCGTGGCGCCCCCTTTGTCTGCTTTTAGAATTACTATGTCTTTATTATTTCTAAGACTTTTTAGGGCTTTAAGCTGCTCAGGGTTTAAGTTTCTTTTGGGGGGCTTAGCTTTTCTTAGGATAACCGCAACCTCTTGTCTGATGAGCTCTTTGTCATCATCCTTGAGGGTCTTGATTCCATCTTCTAGGTTGCAAATGATTTCTTCATTGGGGATTTTGTTGGGGGCTAATGTGAAATTGAGACCTTTGTTAAGGACCTTCACTTCTTCTTTCTTCAGCTCATATGAGGATATATTGACCACTTTTTTATTATCTAGGTTAATGCTTCTAGGGTTATTATCTATATTCTCATTACCTACCATGTTATCTTGAATGGTGTTGGCACAACTACTTTCTATGCTTATTTTATCTATTTTATTACTAATATAAGGCTCATTAATATTTAACTTGGTATTACATGCATACCTGTGGTGGCGGGCATTCTCTAAGCTACCTGCTCCTTCCTTCGATGAGTCTCTTTCTTCCTTGCTGCTGCGCTTGGTACCTTCCGTGTTGACGAGGGCTGTAACGATATCGGCATCAATTAGACTTCCGAAGGCATCCTCATTCTCAGATAAAACGATGTGAGTAGGGGCTGTTTCTGCGTTCAAATTTTTGCTGCGTAGAGGAGTATCACGTTGCTCTGTCCTTGCCAATACCTGGTCCATCTACGTTTCCGCATCTTTGTTTAATTGTGTGGTGGCAGGACTGTTGGGACAGCGTGTTTAAGTTCTACGCTGTCCCACTTTCGATGTTACACTGTTTTTTCTGCGAATATGCTGCGTAACCCACTCTCCTACTTCGATTTCCTTGCGTATCTGCTGTGTAACCCCTTCTCTGATTGCTGCATTCTTTTGGCTTGGACTGTTAACCGCTTTCGAGTTAGATTTGTTGGGACAGTGCGCATGTGTGCTCACCAAAACCGTATCCTGAGAGGTAAGGCTGTGGTTGTGTTCTCTTATTGTAGAATAGCTGAGACCGTGTATTGCTGATTCCGTTATTTCTTTTTCCATATGATTTCTCTCACGCTTTTCCAAGTTATTTAGTTTGCTCAGGTGCTTAGACTCAGCATCCTCTTTCACTCTGCTGGCCCTCAGTGCTGCGGAGGTGTCAATTACTTTCCATAGGTCCTGTTCGATTGTTGTTGCTAGCTTCAGGTGGGTTTTGAAGGCGTCTGCGGATAGTTTTGCCAAGGAGGTTCTGGTTTTGCGAATTTCAAGGCGGACCAGTGTTTTGCTAAATCGTTCAAATACTCTGTGATATTTTTGGTTATGAAACCTGTGCTTAATGTATGCAAAAGGTAGGTGTAAGATTCGAGTCCCTACATTGCTTCAGAAAGTGAAGATCAGCTTCTTTTCTCCTTATTTTTACCCTAGTTTTTTTGAGATTACATATCTCTTTCCAAGTTTCCCCTCCGTGCAGGGTAACTATTTTAGGGCAAACTTTGTGACCTAAGGAGCCATCCTTCCTTCTTATGCTAGTAAAAGCACTAAAACATAATGGATTTTGTTTTTCTTTTGGAAAAGGAAATTTTAGTTATGGAAAAATCCATAAATTGGAGATTAGAGGTTTTCTTTTGTTTAATAAAATTTTAATTGTAAAAATTTGATTTTAGACCACATAAGATCAATCATCCACCAATCAAAAATTAGAAATTTAAATTTTACAATTTCTAAAAATAATTCAAAATTCTAAAAAACTAAGTTTAATATTTAATTTTAGCAAAAAATTGATAAACTTTGGAAATATTTTCTAAAAATTTGCAAATTAATTAAAAGTCAAAGTATTAATTAATTAACCCAAACTTATTACAATATACTTTTCCTTGAAATTTATATATATATATATATATATATATATATATGTATATATAGTTTATATATATTTATATATTTACTATAATATCAATATAATTATGGTTATTTATTATATTAATTGTTATCTATTGAAAAAATATTAGTTAATCATATTTCTTAATTTTTGTTGATGCATTTAACTATACAATGTTTTGGTAGTTGTTTTATTCTTGTGATGAATTTTTTTACTTTATTAATTTTTAGTTTAATTAAGTTATATTTAAGCTAATCCATAGGTCGTAGCCACTATGTAGCTCTTGTTTATATAACATTATATATATGGACAACATTCTATTGGTTCCATTTATAAATAATTAAAGGAAAACAATTTAAACAATGAATATAGAAAAGTTTTTTAAAATCTAAAAAATCATTTTATCTTCCAAATTATTTGTATTTTAAGTAATCAATTTTTTCTACTAATGAATTTGCTGACTATGCCATAAAGAATTGCACTTGATTGAAACAGTTATTGTTATAACAGAAATAGAAGTTTTTGGTCCTGCAAAAAATGATTGAATAACTTGCACAGGATCTTGCTAAAGGAGATAGGATGGCACTCATCTTCCACTGAATATTTTAGTGTTGCGAAGTGAATTACTTCGCATATCCAACCCCCATTCCAGTGGTTTCCTCAAACAGTGGACAGTGCTCATGGGTCAGTAAACAAACATCGTTGATAAGTGGACCACGCAATGAGGTCATTTTTAATGGTGGTGGTTTTGCAAACCCTCAATCAGGTCCAACTTTCCATTTCTTGTTGTCCAAAAAATCAGATCCAACATATGGTGAGATCTTTTGGCTCTAATGCCACTTTGATGGATAGAAAACGAAATTAAAATAGTTATTTCTAGGGAAATTATGATTAATTATACAAATAAGTCCCAATAGAGAAACAATTGAGTGATTCTCATATCTAGAATTGATTCATAATACAAAAAATCTTAAACATGTCATATCTAGAGATCCTCTAGAAATTGTAGCCATTATTAGCATTATCTATTTAATATTTTGTTCTCAACCAACAAGTAGCTGCAATCATTAGGCCACATCTCTATTGAATTATTTGTGTCGTTAATATTTATTTATCATAACAGTACATATGATAATTTTATCCTCTATCCATCCTTATATCCATAGCTCCCCACTTGGGTAGCATTCTCACTCAACTCCTCTTTTATGTGTCCTATTGAAAGAATGAGATAACTCTCTAACTCAACTTCTCCTTTATCAGTCAGAATGAAAGAGAAGGACCAAATTGTTAGTTATTTAAGTTAGGCACTTTTATGGACAGATCCCATTAGATATGATTTCCTGCCTTCATCATGTTTTCCATCCTTTCAGTCACATGCACAACTACATACACCTATAGCTCTCCTCCAATTCACTCGCTCTGAGTTCCACTACCACCTCTTCATGCTCCTATAGAAGTTGAAAAGAGGAATCATATTTTATATTTTAGTATGTCTCATACAACCCACGATGAACACAACTAGAACATCTCTAGCCATAACCATCGGAGACATTTTATCAAATACATTCAACATATTTCTAGTTGGTTGCAACAAGGTAATTTAATGCTATTATTTTTTTTACTTGCTTTAAGAATTATGTTCAAATACGTATAATTGTAAATTCATCATATTTATCAATGATTCTAGCTAGTTTGTACTTCATATCGGCCTCCAAAACTATAAAATAACACACTCACAGTAATAAATGTATTTGATATATGCCTATCAGTATAATAATTTTTGTTGATATACACCTATCAATGTTTATCAACCACATTTCATAAATGTGGTTGATAGAATGTGGTTGATAAACATCAATAGCCATATATCAACCACATTTGTTAATGTGGTTTTTCTAGCCACATTTATTATTATCTATTCATTAATATTAACATTAATAATTTTGTTATTATTTATAAAATTATATATTATCTCTTTATTTATGCTTATTATTATTATTATATAATTAACCAGTTAATAAAATAATAATCAGAATTATAAATATAAATGTGATTGATATAGTATGATAGATGTATATCAATCACATTTAACTAATAATTATTAATATAGGTGTATATCAATCACATTCATAACCACATTATTAAATGTGGTTGATATACACTGATAGGTGTGAATGGATATGAATTTACTATTAATATTAAAAAATATTATAATGTTAATTAATGATTAATATTATATTAATAAAAAGAATTTTGCCTATAATAATAATAATATAAAATGATAATATTATTTCCCCGAGGGGGGGTGGTGAATAGTTGTTATCCACTGTCGGTTGACGCATGACTCACAACATATGGAAATGGTGGTGGAGGGCAGGCATATTTCCTTCCATATTTCGTGTGAACTATCATTCCCCACATTCACGAGAAGGATTACGCAAATTCATGGTGCTTTTATTCAAGTGGCTATTTAGTATCAATTACACAGCATTTAGAAAGATGTTTGACTTTCAATGAGATAGGAATTGGTCTGTGGTTCTATTTTTATGGGTCGTGCACGTATGATGGTGAGATTCCATCAGGATGATACTTCTTCTATGGGTCCTTTGAGGTAAAAACTACATCCTTTCCACTTTGGGTGAATCCTTTTCATGGTTTGATCAATTGCTTGGCTGGTTGGAGAACTAGTTGGTATTCAATATTTGTGTTTCAGGCCTAGGTAGTTTCATGTGTAGGTATTACAGGTGGTGTTGTTTTGGCTCTCTGCATGTTGTTGATGGTGCTCTGGCCAGTGGTACCTGGCATCCTATAGGTAGTAAATGTGCTTGGCTTTTGTATTTGGAGCTTTCCATAATTCAGCTCTCTGTTATTGACATTGTCTGGTTCTCCTATCTTGGTGTTGTTTGTCACAAAATAATAATTGAGGAAGTTCAGTGGCTTTGGCACCGCTTGGGCCTTTGGGAGTTAAAATGTGGTGCTTTTCCTGTGGATAGTTGTCTATCTTTCCTTTGGACCCTCCTAATGAGAGGTTCTTGGGAAATTTTTGCTAACGTCTGTAGTTGTCTAGAGGTGAATTTGGGCGATGGACATTGGAGTGGTGGCGTAATTTCACCTTTCCTAGTGAGGGTGTAGACTGTTGGGCTTGTGGTTGCAGTCGAATGCTTGGTCGTCTATCTTGTCATAGGATGCGTGGTACTAAGGCTGCCTAGGTGGTTTTGGAGGACGGTCTAGGCTTGGTTTAGGTCTCAAGTTTTAAGAAAGGTTTCTAGGATGAAGCCTCTCCCCTACTCCTCGTGCACTCTCATGGGGTCAAAGATAAATTTGGCTTGCCTAACCGAGGTCTTGCCTACATTGGTCGGTGCCAAGGGTAGTGAGAGAGAGTTGGCGATGGTTACAAGAGTTGGTCTCTAGTTTCTAAGCTAATGGGAGTGGTGTTGTTGGTGATAGGAAAAGTTTGTTAACCAGTCCTATGGGTGGTAGAGGTTATAGGGCCATATCTCAGTGTGGACATGGAGGTGGTAGCAGAGGTAGAATTTGAGGTCGTGCATGAGGCTCAAGTGCACGAGGGCATGTGACGTCTAGTTGTTGGTCACATCAAGAGATATTCGGTCCAGTAGGATATGCTTTTTTCCATCTTGGAAACTTTTGAATCTCATGACAGGGTCCAAAGAGAAGAAAACGAGGTAATTATACCAAAGATGGAGGAACTCCATTACATTCAATGCCATGTTCATGAATGAATTGTGGTTGTTTGGTGTGGTCAAAATATTCTAATAGATAAAATTGAGAAGATGGAGTCCTTACTTTGTCATTTTGAAAGACATGTCCACTCTCTTTATTGCCCACCTCCTCCTCTAGGGACAGGGCTTGATAATCCATCCTCTATCACTTCTGATGACTAATTATGGTAACTAGTGTCTTGTTAGTTCCTTTTGTTTTTTGGCATGTAAGGCCTATAAGGTTGTGCATCTCCCAGTTTGCTATTTTTCTTGTTGTGTGTAGCATTATACATTGGTCAACAAACATGGTCGAGGTGAGGCCACATGCATTTTGACATCCTTGTACACACTTTTTGATTAATGAAAAATATTTGACTTACAAGACAAAAAATATGATAATATTATTGATATTATCAATAGTATAATAAATATTAATATTATTAACCACTAGTATAAAATGATTAAGTTAATGACTACGTGACTGAAAAAGTTAGTTGTTGTAGCTTTTCCAGGTGAAATACTACCAAAAATGAGAAATCTTAAGTGATTAACTAAAAATGACTAGCATAAATGACTAATTTAGTCTCAAGTTAAAATATACGACTAGCTAATAAGTAATAAAACTAAAAATGACTAACGTGAATGAATAATTTAGTCTATTAACATAAATATGAATACTAAAAAGTAATACAATAGTACAAATTAATCATTTATGTTAGTAATTTAAATAATGTCACTTCAGCAATCTAAACTTACAAGTGATAGGGGATTCAAAGTTGTTATAGATTGGATGAAAGGTTATACTTTGTTAATCACGTCTTTACTGCACCAATGGACCATTAGAGTTATGGAGGTGATTAGAACCTTTAGTGTTATACCCTTTGATCACATTCACAGGTAATTACATTAAAATATTGATAGATTATCCAAAATGGGAGTGGGATTATAGCTAGTTCAAATGCATTATGAAGAATACCTACAAGTAGAAGTGTTTATTAATTAGTAGAGGACACATTTCCTTTAGTTGAATACTTAACTTTTCATGCATATCTACATTTTTTATTATCAGGGTCATATCAATTGAAATTAGGATGCTAGTTTTTAGCTTTGAAACAATGTTTTTTAACTACTTTGGACATACATTATGAACATAGAAGTACTAGACTCTTATGAAATTATTTTGAATCATATGGGAATTTTGATATTTCCCAAACATCCGATGTTGGACATATTACTATATCATGTCATTCAGGTAAGAAAATTTAGTATATGATAAATGACGTAAATTACATCTTTGCATTAATAGTAATACAAGAATGATTTCTTTTTCTTATTGGAAAAAAAATTATGGTAGTTCCCACCATCTAAGTTATTAGACATAATTTGCATAGGAATGCATGTAACTACAAGAATCTTTGATTAGTTTCTAAATATGGTTTGATTTCATAACAATGATGATCATTATTTTTCTTATTGGTACCATATGTCAATGTTGGGCTTCCATGACGGCTTTGTGATGGTTGGTATTCCTCATACTAGGCATGCAAACCCCTAGGTGTGAACATAACTTGTTGAATGTGAATATGGGGTTTGAAAAATGGTAGGCACAATGTTGTTTGCGTTGTATGAAAGGTTGTTGAGGTTTCAAGACATTACCTTGAATCCTACAAGAACATTGTGCCACCCCTTAAACCCTATGTTAAACACTCCTTGCTTCGGTATTGATGTGCAAAAATAAATTTCATGAAAAATATATATTTATAATTTATACAAAACCATACATCAAATACATGTAATGATGCTAAGATTATACAAAATATCCAAGTATGGTTTTCTTCATAAAAACTTAAAATACATATAACTAGCCTAGATCCATCTTAAACTAGGATCTATCAAGCACCTAGAGGGATCAGATATCTCACAGTGAAAACCTTTTTTTTTAGTGAAAAACTTGAGGAATGGTGTGCACCTTGATACATTTGATCCCTCTTAAAGCTTGATAGATCTAGGGTTAAGATGGATCTAGGTTGGTTATATAATACTATATAATATCTATTTTTGTATTTATGTGTCACTTTCTTATTCACTCTCTCTATTTCACCCCCAAGCATGCACACACTGTCACTTTCTTATTCACTCTCTCTATTTCACCCCCAAGCATGCACACACTCTCTCCCTCTTCCTCTCTCTCTCCCCCTCCCCCTCCCCCTTCCTCTCTCTCTCCCTTTCCCCCCTTATGTATTTATTATTCCTTCCCTCTCTTTCTCACCCTCCAACTACTTCTCTCTCTTGATCCTCTCTCCCCATTTCTCTCCCACTTACCTCTATCTCTCATGCCCATCTCTCCCTCTCTCTCTCTCCCCATGTCTATCACTATCTCCCTTACTCTTTCCTTCCCTCTCTCCTCTCCATCTATGTGTCTCCCTGTTTCTCTCTTCCCCTTCTCTCCCTATCTCTCTCTTCCCTCCTCCCCTCTGTCCCTCTCCTACCTCCATCTCTCCCTTCTCTCTCTATGTCTCTCTCTCTACCCTCAATATTTTTCACTATATCCCTCCCTGTCCCACACCTCCCCCCTCTTCCCTTCACTTTCCTCTTTGTAATCCCTTGGATGCTTACTTAAGATGGATCTATATTGGTGATTACTAACATTATTTATATTATATAAATTTCACATCTTTAAATATAAAAGTACTCTCATTTTTAACTTTATTAAAACCTTAATTTAATTTGGATTGTAGATTATTGTGGTGTGGTTTCTGAGAGGAATTCAGATTTTCCATAGTGTTCATCTTTACATTGGTCGACGCTTCGAGTCTAGACAAAGACTCATCATCACGACTAATATACGGAGAAAAGAAAAAAAGGGGGTTGTGATAAATATGTAATGGGTTTGTTGTAGCGACAGTTTGGCCGACCACATAAAATTTTTTAAATTAATTTTTATTTAATTTTTAATTTTCAATTCAATTTTTATTTTAATTAATACATTTATTTAACCATAAATACATACATTTATTTAAACCTAAATTAATGTATTCATTTAATCATAAATTAATACATTTTATTTAATTCATAAAAGGTCATGATATAATAAGTTTATTGTATTGTTCATTTATTAATAGAATAGAAATGTGTGAACTAGTTTGTTAATTTATTATTAGTTTGTTTATTGTTAATTTATTATTAATGTTTGTTAACTTATATTATTTTTAATTTTAGATTCAAATTTTTATTTTAATTAATACATTTATTTAACCATAAATACATACATTTATTTAACGATAAATTAATGTATTTATTTAATCATAAATTAATACATTTATTTAATTCATAAAAGGTCATGATATAATAAGTTTGTTGTATTGTTCATTTATTAATAGAATAGAAATGTGTGAATTAGTTTGTTAATTTATTATTAATGTATGCAAGTTTATTATGAATTAATTAATAAACTAATATGCATATTAGTTAATTATCTATTGATTAATAAATTACTTATATCCAAGTTGATTAGATAATAAACTAATATACATATTAGTTTATTATCTATTGATTTATAAATTATTTATATCCAAGCTAATTAGATAATAAACTAATACCCTAATATACATATTAGCTTATTATCTATTGATTTATAAATTATTTATATCCAAGTTAATTATGCTGCTACTTTATTATGTTTATTCATTGATTTACCTTATTCGTTTATTAATTTATTATGTTGCTAATTTATTAAAATTAAATAGAGAATTTAGTCATATGTTATTTTATTAATTGATCAAGTTAGTTAGTAAGTTC
>APFE030689665.1:16440-62873 GCA_000404065.3 Pinus taeda | reverse complement strand
GAACTAATAGCTCCTCATCTGCATGCAAGTGTAGCTCCCTCTCAAGCGAACACTTCATGGCTTTCTCCTCTTGAAATTTTATATCCCGTCGCACAACCGTTTTACCACTGTCTAGCAAATACACACGATAGTTGTGGGGCGTATCAGTGTACCCCACAAATATCTCAACCTCTGCAGTCGGCTCCAACTTCTTTCTGGCATCCTTCGTCACATGCATGTAAACGTTAGCACCAAAAATCCTCAAATGAGAAAGATCAGGCTTCTTACCAGAATAAGTCTCCTCAGGTGTACTCATGCCAAGTATCCTATGAGCACAACGGTTCTGCACATAAACTGTTGTATTGCATGCTTCCGCCGACAAGTGAAGGGGTAGGCCCTGATCATGCAACATTGCCCGTGCAGCACCCACAATCGTTCTGTTCTTCCGCTCAGCTACCCCGTTCTGCTGTGGGTTATGGGGAGCTATGAGCTCTCTACGAATCCCTTCTGCCTTGCAGAAATCCTTGAAATCGTCCGAGATGTATTCACCACCATTATCGCTCCTAAGAGCCTTCACCTTCTTCCCCGACTCCTTCTCGACCAGTTCTTTGAATTCACAGAACTTTGAATATGTCTCGCTCTTCTTCTGCATGAAGAAGATCCAACACTTACGAGAGAAATCATCAACAAAAATCACATAATAACTGTGTTTTGCTGTCGAAGCAACTGAGAAAGGTCCACACACGTCTGTGTGAATTCTCTCAAGGATCGTCGTGGCGCGACTATCCTTCTCGTGAAAGTGGCTTTCACAAACTTCCCCAAAGTACACCCCTTGCACTGATCTGACTGCGCAAGTGTGCCTTTAGGAAGCCCTGTAGTGATCTGCTGCAGTATCTTCAAGGCTCCATGGTGAAGGTGACCCAATCTCCTGGGCCACAACTCGCCATCATCCCGGCTCACCAATCCTTCTGCCTTGCCTGCCATTGCTACGCATCCATCTACATGCAACTGCTAAAGGTTCCTACTCGAACCCCTATCTTCCGGGTCTCACCAGTTGTCTTGCTGTGCAGGAAGGCCTTTCCCTCGCTGAAAACAACATCATACCCCTTGTCTTCTAACATCGCCACTGAGATGAGATTCTTCTTCAATCCTGAAACATGCATGACTTCCTTCAATACAAAGGGTTTACCAGACTCCCTCTCAAAGGAAATGGTACCGATACCGGTCGCACTGTATCTACCATCATCGCCCATCTCGATGTGCACTCCAAGATCTTTGTCCTCCAGATGAGATAACAAATCTCTATCTCCCGTCATGTGAAAAGACGCACCACTGTCCAAGAACCACACTGATCCCATCACACTTGAAACCAAGCATGCGATCAATGAAAAATCAAGCTCAAACTGAGAAGCTAAGGCCTCTCCCCCTGCAGATCCAGCAGCTTGCTTGTTCTTCTTCTTCTGCGGACAATTTGTGGCATAGTGTCCGTGCTGGTGACAGTGAAAACACTTCACCTTGGACATATCCTGCTTCTTGCCTTTCGCACCAGACTGAGAAGCTTTCTTGCTCTTCCCTTTCTTTGCTTTGGCAGCCAAAGCACAATCTTCATCAAATACCTTTGATGAAGATCCATTCTCATACTTATTGTTACTGAGTTTATCCTTGAGCGCCAGGTCGCTCTTGCTTTGGAATAACATTCACAATCCGTTGAAAGACATTTCAACAACACTACTGCAAATTCGAATTCCACCAGCTCCAAACTCAACTGCTTCCGATCTAAAATTCGTGAGAACGAAGTATTTCTTGTACAGAGATCGACTGTATGGGCATTCACCGGATATCTCACCTTCCAAAAAGAAGGATGAATCCAGAGGCTACCTGGCCCGATTACAGACTCTACCTGAAGAAATAAAACGTAGTCACTTCCTGAATAATAGATCTGATGATCAATCCTCGCTTTGATATCCTGTAGAAATCTCTTTTACAAATCAACCAGCTCTGATACCATGTAGAAATTTTGAATAATTTAACACATATTCAATGGAGATTATCCTGATCATGTACTATTGCGGAAAACATACACAATACATAAGCTCCTCTACGTTGATCATCAATATAGCAGCATCAATAACAATAAAACATCAAGAGCATTCACACATTAACACAGTATGTATCCCGGGGAAAGCATCTCGCTAAAAACCCCAACTATCTGTATATTAATGATTGAGTCATGTAACATTACAAAGTACAATGCTTATCACAAGCAATCCAGTACCAGCTCCACCTGTTACACACAATACAGCTCAGATCTGAATCAATCCCTGGCTCAAAATCTCTTCCGCTGCTTGCCTGCCTCTGCTGCTCAATACCTGCACAAGTACCGGTGATAATACCAAGGCAGCCACGTCTTTTCTTGGCTAAATCACGTGAGAACAAGCAAATACGTGGGAAAACTCATTGGCATACTCAATCCCTTGATTGTGCAAGATCTGATGCACAACTATAGTCAAAACTGATAGCAATCTGATTCTCTAACACCTGTCCCTGCTGAACTGAACATGCACTGACATGCAACTGAGTTAACTGATGTATTCATTAGTTGTATTATGAGTTAATAACTTGTGAATTAATTACTAACTAATTCACCCAACTCATCTCTAGTCTATTCGCCAGTTAGACTAAATACAACCAGTTTAACAAAGCTAAACTGAACACAACTCCATCAACTGCACCTCCAGTCCACTAAACTCAACTCACTTGAGTTCTAACTGAAGTCATGCATGCAAATATTCAACCAACCCATAAGAACCACGTATTTCCTTCATGCAATTGCATGTGCCACATCCGTAGCTCGAACTGAAGTGCTCCAAGAGAATAAGATTAAGTTTATAGTCCAAATATTATTGTGAGATAATAATATTTGACTTTTCTATGTTTGACAGCCAGTCTAAAAATAGACTTGATCACTCACACTGTGATCACTCACACTTTCATCAAAAATAGAAGTCCATCTATTTTCTCAACTTGATCAATCATCCATAAACAACAACCTGGAATCCATAGACATGATCCATATGTCTAAAAATAGACTTGCGCCAAAAATAGCCTGCGGGCCCACTTAGTGAAGGCGACTCTTTTCACTAAGCTCCATCGTCTTGTTGCAATCTCAACAACCCTTGTGGTTGTTCGACTACCCTCGTGACTGTTTGACTTCCATGACTTTTTGACTTTACATTACTCTTTGTTCAACAAGTGGGTCTCTTGGACTTCCACATTACATTACATTGACTTGAAAACATGGCCCACAGTGGAGATGTGGACAACATGACTCATGACATGACTCGACATGACAATGCTGGTACATTCGTGTTGCTACTGGAGTGCATGTCAAGCTATAGTGCTGCTGGGTGATGGATGTCTTCATGGTGTGCCATAGCTTCACCTCTGCATGGAAAAGTGCGCGGAGTCTTCGATGGTCGTTGGTTCGCTTGATGTTGCTTTGGCACATTGCTCCTTTCTTGTATGTTGGAAGGCTTGACAGGCTAATATGTTCGCGAAAGGTGCATGTTTGTTCGTTCTTCCATCCATGAGTAAATATTGCATGTTTTCTTGTCTGTCTGTCCACGAACACATATTTGCAGTATCATCCATTCGCGAGCACATCTCTTCACATGCATCGTTCGTTCATTCATTGGTGAACCCGTCCTTCTGCATGTGCTCCCTTCATTCATCCCAATCGTCACCGCGCCATGTTTGTTGGTGTACATGTACTTGCAATCACTCATGACAAGACAACATCAAATCCAAAAACCTCCCAGTCTTCCATGACACATGATCATTTCGGATGCTAGTGACTTGGAAAGGCAGCAAGGTTGGGAGGCGGGATGATGGCTCCAGGCACTGATGATGAAAACTGCACAAGAGTCACTGGGTGATGAAGATGGGCAATCTGAGTTGACAGTGACTGACCACGAGGTCTGGCTTGGCTAGAAGGAAAAATTGCGCAAATTTTGGGAGGGATAGTCCGGGCTGCAGGAAGGCCAGGTAAAAATAATCCATGCATTTTCTGGAAAGAGTGGGAAACAAGGCTTGACAGCAAAATTTTGGCAATTTTATAGATGAACAAGCCACGCTGCATGGAGGATCAACAGGCAGAAATTGCACAGTTTTATGGATGAACTGGCCGGGAGCCTGACAGCCAAAACTGCACAATTCCTGGAGGGAACTAGTAGTCTACTGCTGGTGAGGGAAACTATAGTGAGGCTGGGAGGTCGGCCTTCTGATCATCTCTGCACAATTTCTGAGATGAGTGAACTGTTGGACATCAGAAGGCTTGCTCATGAAAACTACACAATTTTCTAAATGAGCAACCGGTTGACTATCAAGAGGATTGACTGGAAAAACTGCGCAATTTTCTGAGGGAGATGGGGATGGGTATTGGGTGTCTATATAGCCTATCTGTGCAATTTATTTAGTCAATAGAATGAGCAAGGTCAGCAGCCTCTGTGTAATTTTTGATGGGAGTCAGTCCCGAGGTGGCTATCGAGTCCGACTCTCTGGGTGTCCAGCATGAAGGTTGAGTGAATTGCTTGCGAGCAACACAACTTGAAAAGACTTACTTGGTGCTTCTGCATTGTTTTGGGTGACAATCAATCGAGTCGATGGTGAGTGATGGTTCAATTGTCAGAGGGGAGTTTGGTCGTTAGAACTTCAGCAAAATGACTAAGGTTTTGAACTAGTGAAAGATGCAAATGTGATCTTACAAACACACACCCTCATGACTTGACGATGAAATGACTCAAACCAACTAGACATACATGTTCAACATGACTAACTGACGGTGCAAGCGACAAGTGCGACACTCGTGATTGATCATTGATCGACTGTGACAACGTTTGTGTGACAATGAATGTGACTCCGTGAGCGAGTGTGACATATGTTTTCATAGCGAACATAACATGTACACACGAAGCAAGGACCTTGAGCATGACCAGAACATGGTCGCAAGCAAGACACTGACATCAACATGTAGAAGCTTGGGTGGAATGAACAAGAAAGGTGGGTGCGAAGGCTCACACGAGCTCATGGAATGAACTCGAGTGTATGCAACCATCAAGTGAAACTCTCAAGGGAGGCTCAGAATTTGGGTGCAGGCCAAAATTTTGGAGCGTTGTTGTAGTGGCTACAACAGTTGGCGACACACTAGTAGAACTCCAGCTTCTCTATTTTGGTTCATTGATAGCACAGGGCCTTGGTCTTTCGGGGAGTATTGAATCACTGTGTGGGTTACTTCGGCTTCCCAACTTACCCCATGGACATACATGGTTCACCTTTTGCTAACTCAGTCAAACACAATAAAAAATTCAGCTTGATCACGGTGTTTCGAATCCGAGAAGGGTAGTTTAGCTCATGAGTTGAATATTTTCAAAGTATATGTTTTCATCTCTGGTGTTTCTCCACTGCCAGCATGCCTGGATAGTACCCCAGTGAAGTCATGCAGGAACACACACATTGCTCCATTGCCAACGAGCCTGGTTAGTACCCTGGTGGAGTTGCATGCTTCACCTGTCTGCACAAGAAGCCTTTCTCTTCTTTCGCCTTTGTATTTTTCAAGAGGACTGTGCATATGCACATATTTTTTTTTGGGTGGAAGGTGGATCTTGACTTATTGACCAAAATAGGTTGTTCATTCAGAGACACATGTAAGGCCTCTCACATAAGTATGCTCATTTAGATTTCCCCTTCTCCATTTCTACTGGTTGGCTGAGCTTGAACACACAGAGCAGAAGGTTGAGTGTAGGCATGAGGCTTCCCAGTGTGGACATAGGCTCATGGTCGGACCAAAACTCCCCTTGCAAATGGCTCATATTTTCCATCAGGACTTCATCAAATGAAGGTTGTAACCAAGCACAGAGAAGACAAACACAAGATTGGCCAAGTGTTGTAGTGCCACAAGTCTCTTCATATTTCAACCACATACTCTATTCAAAATCCAGAATGTAGTAGTTGGCAGCACTTATTTCCTTAAACAAAAATAGTAATATATCAAGCAAATAAAATGAGCGTAAACAAAAATAGCAAACAGAACAAACAAAGTGAAAACAAAGATAATAAGAAAAGCAAAACAAGATGAAAACAACAAGTAGCAAGAAGACTGTGTACATGGCATGGGGCGTGGCCCGACCTACTGGAAGTAATGCTTGAGATCCTAGCCATTGACAGGAAGGTTTTCAACCCTCCTATCAAGTGATTACAAACGGCATGTGTGTGTGCCAAGTTTCTCATGGACCAATGTAAGTCCACCGAGCTCCGCTATGGGAACCTGGTGGTATTCCAAAATACCTTTAAGTGAAGATGACACCACTACTTCAGATACTGCGTGCAACATAGGCTTAGATGATTGCATAGGGTGGTTGTTTTTATTCCGAGGGTGGTTCAAGTTCCTGAAATCCATGCATCGGCAGATTTCCCTAGATTTCTTATGTGCGGGATTTATATTAGAAACCAAAGTATGATGACATACTTTGCAAGTAATCCATTCATCTCAAATCTTAGTTAATATTTTCTGTATAAGGAGTTCAAACGACATATGTGTTTTACTTGACCTTTGCTGCAACGGTTTGACTCCTCCTTTACTTGGAATCTCGTGTTGGGTTGCTCATATAGTGTGTACTAAGGTCATCATCTGTCCATGTAGATACATCCCAGTATTGTTTGATCAAGTGGTCAAAGACTTGTCGTTGTTGCGGTGTGTCATTTGTACCGAGATTGGCTATCTTTAGATCGTGATTGGTTCCTAGGTTGCTCTGTTCACTCGTAGTGGTGGACCTGTGGGTTCTGCTATTTCTTGGCCCTCGACAAAAGTTCTACGAATCATTGAGCTTGTTGAGGGAAATCACACCCTTAGGGGCGGGGTTGCATTTCTTGCCCTCAGCTACAATTTTCAGGGGCTGCTCATGCTTACCTTCATCAATTATTATGTCCTTGAAAGCATCAACACTGTTCGCGGGGTGCAATATCACTTTGAGTGCGACTGCGTTGACGCTATTGGTCCTTTGTAAGCTCAACAGGAGTGCTTCATACTCAGCAACGTTGTTTGTGCACTCGAACTTCAAGCGGCTTGAAATCATGCATTTTCTGTTATTTTGGGCGACTGAGATACACCCAGTCCTTGAGCCATCATGTGTCTTTGATTCATCAAAATCCATGGCCCACAACTTGTTTGTACACGGACCATTTGGCATGCTAGTAATGCTACTGCTATTGTTGCTACTAGTACAATGCACTGTACATGTTTCATTACCATCAGTTGGGCAAGGAAGGACTCCCAACTTCATGTCTGGTGGGGTTGGAGCTAGCCATGCAGGATAACACCCCAATGTTGTTTCTAGGAGGCAGTTGCTAAACATGAGTTCTATGAAGGCCAATAGTTCATTCTCTTCGTTAAGGGGAGTGACATTATGCTTCATATACCTCTCAGACACTACCCAAATTTGGTTGCATTTACCCTTGTACAGAAGCCACATGTGTGACCAGTCTGTAGCAAAATATTCATCTAACTTGCTGGACCAGTCTCTGCTGCGTAGTAGACCATATGCTTCCGAGATGTCCACAACAACTATGTTGATGCATTGGTGGTGTTATCACTTAGAACTGTAAACATTTGTATATAACCCTTTGCCCAAAGTCCAATGCCTAAAATTGTTGTTAAATTGTTTTTTTTAGTCTATGTTTCTTACTTAGGGTTGAAGCTTTAAAGATGTTTGATGTAAAGCGTATTCTAATCCTATCGGTCATCCTCCACCATCATGCTTCCATAAGACATGTCTTGTCTAATCCATGTCACCGATCCTTTCCCCAATCTCGCAGCGCAGTCTCTTATTGGTCCATTTCGCTGCATAATCATTGTTCAGCCATTTTGCAGCATCACCATCAAGCCATTTCGCAGCGCATTATGACAATTCAAAATTAAACGCGCTGCGAAATCGTAGATTCGTGCGTTTTGCAGCGAATATTTCTAAAAGGGTCAAGTCCGTTAATGAGTCACCATTCCCGTCCTCTCATGTCAGTTCTTCATACCTCCCAAACGCTCATTAACCATCACTCCACTAATAAATTTGCAGACATGCGCATCACTATCAATCCAATGAGTTTTACTATGCATAGATCTTTGTGATGATTGTAAATGTACATAAGTGACCAGCCCGTGTGATGATTATATGTGAGTTTGCAAGTGAAGCTGTTTTCAAGAGAGCCTATTTCAAGCGAGGCTGAGCCAAAAGAAAGAAAGGATCGAATTGCTGTTCCAGTGGAGGTTGTTGTTCACTGTCAGTGTGAAGATTTCAAAGGCGAGATGGAGAAGAGAGGACACCGGTCTGGAAAATGCCAGAGAACAGAGCCTGAAGGTTTGGACTTAACATTAAGAGATGAGGGTGTGAAGAAAGCCTTCCAGGATGCCAGCTGTTGGAACTTCTGCAAGAAACTGCAGGGTGGCCATGCTCAGGTAACAAAGGATTTTGCTTTAAACTTCACCGGTTTGAATTCTAAAATAGCTATGTTAGAAGTTAAAGTGTCTCCAGAGGAAATAGCTGCAGTAACTGAGATCCCGAGAGGGGGACAAGAATGGTTTAAGAACTTCAAGTTCGATATGAGTCCATGTAAAGAATTCCTGAAAGAGGCATATGTGAATGAGGACCTGACAAAGGCAGTACCTAGAAACTACGTTAAGGAGAATTATGCCCTACTTCTCACCTGTATTCAGAAGTACCTAACTTGTGAGGGAAGATATAATAAAGTCTACTCCTACCACTTCAAGTTGTTGTTGCATTTTACTGGTAAAGCATCCATTGACATCCCCTTCTACTTGTTTCGAAGTCTGAGCAAAATGTGTGACAAAGTGCAGTTAAGAAAAGATGACTGTGAAACATCCCTATTTCACCATGGTCTGGTCAAGTTATTAGTTTTGAATGGTCTTCAGAAGATAGGCAGGGATTGGGACTCCTTCATTTTCATGGCGGGTTTTCAAAGTAAAACAGGTCTAACTCCACGACCCAGTAAAGAAAAAGAGCAGACAGTTGAAGAGTCAGTTGAAGAGCCCACGATTGCTGAGCTTCAAAAGGAGGTTAAGAATAGAAGGAAGGTAAAATCAGAGTTAAGAAAGTCAGTCAAGCCACTGGTTAGTAAAGAACAACCTCAGCCATCAGCCAAAGGAGAAACCCAACATAAGAAGATTGTACCTAAACCAAAAGAATCTGAAAAAGTGTCAAGGGTGAGGACAAGGAGTCAAATGATCAAAGAAAAAGGCAAAGCAGTGGCTGTTGAGGAAAGCCCGGTATCAAAGGCCAGCTCAAATGATTTGCTGGAAGCTATTGAGTTTGATCAAGCTGAGCAGACACACATTGAACCAATGCACATTGACTTGACACAGTCAACACCGGAAAGCACTAAGAAATCTAAAGCTTCAAAAAGACTGAGGTTTGATGAACCAGGTGATGAGTTTATCTTCAAACCAAGGAGACCCCTCATAAGAAACCAAGCAAAGGAAGCTGAAAAACTACCCAGAACAGAGGAGGCAAAGGAAGAAAAGAAAAAACCTCTTACAAGAAAGCAAGCAAGGGAAGCAGAGAAACTGCCCAGAATAGAGGAGGCAGAGGAAATCAAGAAAAAAGGTTCAAATAAAAAAGTCATCATTTCCCAAGGAGGAAATATTATATCTACAAAGGACCAGTTGGATGCAACTGAAAGTGAAATGGCTAAGATGAAGAGGGCCAAAGTTGAAATCAAAGCCATGGAAAAGGAGGTTGCAAATTTGAAGGCACGGCTAAATAAATTAGCTGCTAAATGAAATTGTTGATTCTAAGTAAGGTGTTGTTCTAAAGTTTCATAAAATTTTGCGTAAGTTCATTATTTTGAAGGCATGTAAACCCAACTATATATATATGTCCAAGGTAAAAATGAATTTTGAAATCAGGTGGCAAAGCAGTTAAAATCACAGAGAGAATTGAAATTGTTTAAAAACAGAGTCGCAGTTTCGCAGCGCGCTGCGAAACTGCTGTAGGTGGTGATTTTTAAACATAGGCAAACAGTTCGATGAAATACTCAGAAATTTGCAAAGGGAACACCTCAGTGACGTGAAAGGGATCAAAGCAAGCTGCTACAGCCATTCAACATATGCCAGGTGTACCTTTAACAAAAGGTGAACTCTTTTAACCTAAGTTTAAGATTTTTGATTATAAAGCCACTTTATTCTCGGTGATTAGGGTTTTGAAGAAGCTGCATACGTGAAATTTTGGTTGGCACACCTGTCCATCAAAGAAGCATCCATCATATCAGGAACGCGGTAATGCCCTGTATTCAGGGGTTATTAAAGACTTAAAGGACCTACTGCTGCATACTCGGTGATGCTAGGTGATAGAGGACCAGAACCGAAATTTTAAGGATATTTACAACCAACATGGAACAGATCAAGGCTTCCAGTATCCAAGGCCAACATGGGACATTAATTGCTCATCTCATGCCATCTCAGCCAAACGAAGATGAAGCCAAGTGTCAAAGCTGCAAGGAGGAATCAATTTATGATGAAGATAGAGTTAGAGTTATAACCAAATTAGCACTCTTTAGAACTTCTGTTAGTAGTTAATGTATTAAATAAGTTTGTTAAAAACAGATAGGTGTCATTAGTGGCAGTCATCGAGCTCCCCTCATGCTGGAGGAGGAAGCTCCAAGTAGTTAGACTCTTGTTTCTATATATAGCTGAATCATCTATGTAATCAGGGTTGGATATTTTGAGAAAGAGAGTATTGCTTTGGCTTGTGTAAAAACCCAGTTTAGTAATATAATTTGTTGCTTATCTTCTCAGGATTCTTACGGTGTTTCAAATGCTCAAGATATGTGGTTTTGCTTTATGTTTAATGTTTTTTACAGTTGTATGAATACACAATCACTCAGAATTCACTTATGCTGCTCTGATTTCCTGTGTGTATTTGTAAGCTGAGGTTTCTATGAGATGTTGTTTTGAGTATTTAAACATTACATGCCCTGACTTCTATGCATGAGCAGTGTTATAGTTTACTAAATATGATCAACTCCATAAGCCCAATGGAAGTCTTTGAAATGTCTGTCCAGCCAACCTGTTTATTAAATTTACTTCACTAGAGTTAGCCCTCTTATCAGCAAACAAAGTCAATAAATTTTTTTGAGAGAGCCCTCTCAGGCTAGGGAGGCTAATCCTTAGTCAAAAGATTGGTCTGAAACAGTTACACAGAGTCTACCTGATCAGCAGCCCCTCAGTGCTTGATTTTGTGATAACAATATCCATCCCACTCAATAGCAAGGTTCCAAAATAGTCCAATGGTCTCTGCGCTTTTCCATTGTGTGCACAAGCCCACTGGAATCCTCTCCACCATGGCATCTTTTATCTACCAAATATCCTTGTTGTGAAGAAATTTTATCAAGTGTATGGATACTTTATTATACCTAGGCATTCCCATGATGACATCTAGTGCAACCTCCACTTACTCACGCCTTCCCACAATCCACCTTAAGAAACTCACCAAGGACAGGGATATTGTTTTTAGGCTTCTCCATCACAACCAGGCCTTATTATCAATAGGAGCACTAAATTTGATCTAGGATATCAAGTACTATTGCTTTAGATATTTAATCTTAATAATACAATGCCATATGCCATATATAGAGATGACCCTTCATAGATTTTTTATCAACACCTAATTGAAAATTTCCAGATCTAATATACCTCGCCCACCCTTAGAAACTTGTATAGCTAAATCTTCAAATTTTACCATATGAAACTTCTTCTTGTCCCCAAACTCACCACAGAGGAAATATTCCATAATTTACTTCATCCTTCGAATTGCGTTAGCAGGGAGATAAAAGATGTGCATCCAGTATGGTGCCAAGCCCTGAAGAATATATGTATACTATATATACTTGTGTAGATAATATTTATGAACATAATTTTATATATTATCTCCTTCCTATGTAATAATATAACAATATTCATTGACATTTCCTAACCCATATTCACATTACAAATTGTCCAACTACTCAAACATTTCACATGGCCCCATTTTTCCAAGGAAAAAAATGATGACCCATTAATTGGTTCGACTTCTTCGCTACGTCTATGAGACCTTTTCATGGGATTTAGACTTCTTCAAGTACTATGTACATAGAAGTGCGATATATTTACATTTAAAGTGATTTTGACATCATTATGTATCCATTTTCAGTACTCCATTTTCAAATATACATGACAAATTGACATCATAAATTTTACATCCAAGTATCTAGGTTGATCATCATAATTTTTATGAGTAGTTTAAATTTTAATAAGTAATTTATAGAGGGATATAATCATACTCAACTTTAGCCATAGATAATTCAAGACCTAATCCTAACCATTTACATTGGGCTTCATGAGGTGGGATTTCTTAGGGCCCTGTCTCCATAAGCAAAGGTGCATCAGGTTCTAGGCTAGTTGAGGCCAAGGTCAAAGTTTGCAACCTGACCAGATCAAAACCATTCATCTCTTTTGTTGATGGTGCTTTACCCACCGAAATTCAAGGGGTCTCCCTGATATGAAGTCCCAATTAGACCTCACACCATTTGGTGGAGGAGCCACATCCGTAATACGACGTGGTTACTGAAGCAGTGAGTTTTAATGATGTGGCTTGACTACACAATAATGCATAGAGTGGTCTAATCGTGACTTGGGTGAACAAGTGTATGACCCTAGGGATGGTCAAGTGTGATGTATGAAAAGTTCTAAAACATGAGGGGAAAATGAGTGAGCCCCTAGAAGCTTGTAATAGTACGTAGCTTGAAAGGAACACACGAGCATAAAGACATCACGAGTTACCCTGTGAAATAGTTCACATGTTAACCATGATGGAAATAAACAACAACACGCATTTAACAAGATTCATACTAATGCAAACTAAATAATTCATAAGAGTTAGCATAAACTAAATAACATGTATTGCAAACATAACAAGAATAGTCCTACTATATTCACAACATATACTGAAAATGTGTCGGCTCTGAGCTTTTATTAAAGTGAAAGTTCCAAGCATACATATACCATTGATGAACCATTAGCCTTGATAGTGGAACATAAAGTCTACATTTTCTCCTCCAAATAAAGATACTCCCTCTATGCTACAGAGAAGCCAAGGCTCTCAACAAATGCCCAAGCTCCTAATCCTAAGCAAAAATCCTAGCCAAAAGATTGGCTCCCAAAAGCCCTTTACATGAGTTATGAGAAGATATTTATAACAAAAGGGGTGACTATTCACATCCCCCTTGTGACTCCTTGACTTCCCTAATGACTCCTCAACTTATTTACAAAATGACTCTTCAACTTCATTACATCATGACTCTTCACATTCCACAATTGACACTTGGAATTTCACTTACAAATTAATTACAAAAGAATATTACAATATACTTGTACCCATATAAGAAAAATTTGGGTAGATCGAACTAGAGAGCCTAATAAGACAAAATTCAATCTTGAGTTTGGGGAAACTCTAGCTCAACAACTTTGACTTGTAGGTTCTCGGTCATATGCTGGTGCTAAGCTTTGTACTACACGATGACTTCCCCAAACTCTATGATGGGATTACAATGAAAGTGAACTCTAGCCTCTATGGCATCCATATGCACTGATTTGGAACCATTCCGGGTTTCTTTCTTTAACATGAGCATCATAGTATTGACCTGGACAGGACCACCAATTTAATTCTGCATGTTTTTCGTGTTCACTTGAAGATATTCCTTAGTAGCAATTTGTCTAAACCGGTCCAAGTATTTTTCAACCTCCTTCCTTACCTTATTCTTGCATTTAGCTTCAGTGAGTAAGCCAACTGATGGGATCTTGTGTGATTTCACCATGAAATCCACATTGCTGTACAATTGTGCATATGAGGCCTAGATATTGGCGATGAATGAGCGATTTGTTTGTTTCTCTTTATGATCATCCACACTTGTGTTATCTCCAACTCTGCCTGTTGCATTTTTTATTCACCAACTCCGACGATGCCCCTTGGTATTGCATTGACCATGCATGCATGGTAGCGATGGTTGTGTGGAAAAAATTAAGAGATTTGGCATTATCCTTACACTTCTATTGCATGTTGTGCAAGTGGAAAATTGCCTTATGCATGGTGACAAGTTCTTCATACAAGCTCCACATAATGTCTCCCAATGCTGATACTTCACCAAGTATGGTTGCCTTAAGTTCTTTCAAATAAAATTGTGGAAGAGCTACGTTCTGAACCTCTGATCAAAGTTTTTCAATTTTGTTGGAAACAAAGATAATAATTAGGGGGGGTGAATCAATATTAAGGCCAATTTTTTTCCTCATTCAACTTGGCATCGATTATATGGGAGCAACCAGTAACAACCATAACAATAGCCATATCATCACACAAGCATGCATATCTTGAGAAATAAACACATGAACATAGAAGTTTTACATGGAAATTCTTTCGGGAAAAAAACACCAAAGCTTGTTGTTGTTATTGATGTAAAATAAGAGCACATACTCTATTACATCAATCTATTTTGTGATCCACCACTCACATGAAGCACCAACTGCCTTTGATCATTTGCTAGCACCCAATAGTAGGAAGCACCAACTCCCTCATTTTATAGACACATGCCCAGCTTACCCGTAGCACCATGTAAAGCACCAACTTCACAGATTTGTTGCAAGCACCAAATTACATCTCCTTGGACTTATGCAGGCACCAACTTGCAGGAGGAACCAACCCCCAAGCCTTCTCAAGAACCCACTAGAGATGGGAGAACCAACTTCCTATATGCAAGCTCCAACCCACACTCAAATAGGAACTCAATGTCCACTATCATTGGCAGCAACTCTGCTTGATCTCATCTTTGTTCTCTTTAGCCCTTGGCCCATGCAACACTCTGTCTATGCTCACTCCACTCACTCTACAACAACCTACTGTCACCACCACAACATCATATTGCTCTTGACCTTTTGTCCACTATACACAACATCACACTCTTCTCGGTCTTCTTCATTGGCACAACCACCTTCAGCCTTTCACATAGAAGCATTGACTCTCTCTCGAGGTCTCTATCTTATACTTAGGCACTCTTAGCCTTTCCCGGTAGAAGAAGGTCACTTAGACTTACATGCAGGAGTCCACTCTCAACACAAAGCTCTCCACATGAGTCAACTCTACACAATGATTCTTCCTCTCAATTTCTCAATGGAAATCCTAATTTTTGTTCCTCTACTACACTAAACTCGATGTTTCCTCTACTGCCTATTTCAATAGTGCTCGAGTGTACCTTTCCATGGCTCTCCATCCTTCTATTGTGTCTAACTATGACACTATATTAAATCATGAGAATGAGCTCCTAAACATTCTCCATACTTGAGAATTAAATATTTACTCTAACTGCACAGTCCAATGAGACCAATCATGAATTTTATTTGCACACATAACATGGCTCTCCATGCTTCTTAACTTCTCATAGATATTAGGGTGCACTTCCCACATGGTTCTCTTGTACTTTGATCAACACTTCTGCACTTAGCCATGTTTTACATTTAATTATTCGTTAACTTACAAGAAAGCTCAAGCATGGCCATTATGGATTCAACTGCTACCTCTGCAAATCATGGTCCTCTCTATCTTGACTCAACAATTTCTACATCTTCCATTACTCCTATGACCTCAACCTTTTGTAGGCATTTACTTAGGTGTTGACCCGTTCATCCTAATATGCCTTCATATACCTCTATACATCAATATCGAAGCTCTCATATATTGTAACTTTTTTTCAAGTGATGTTACAAGGTTGCGAGGTTCTAATCTCCTTTCACTTGGCCCTTTCATGTTTTTCCTCCATGGGACTAGGCACTGTGACTAGTGACTTGGCACTAAGGTGCTAAGGCATTCAGATCCTGTCGAGGGTCTATCTTCCTTTGTTGACTGCTCTTGTCCTTGTTTCTTCTGGGTTTCTACGTCTAGATGCCAACATAAATCAGAGTCCCTTTCATCGGGACTTTTTCATAAATAATTTGCACAGGAATTACGAAATTTTGAGCTCCAAAATTCTTCATAGCACCTAGGTTTTAACCCGACTCTACAACCTTAATCCTTTGGGTCTCCCATGACTAAGTTCCACCACATCAAATCTCCCTGTATTGGGACTTCCGTCATTTTTCAATTTTAGAGGAGTTCTGAAATTTCGGCCTTCGAAGTACTTCATAACACTTGCATGCTAGAAATGCTTGGCGCCCTCAATTCTTTGAACTCCACAACTATGTTCCAACATGACATCAGAGCCCCTGGTCTAGAACCTTTTCATCAAATGAAATTATGAGGGAGTTAAGAAAAATCCAACCTCTAAAGTTATGACCTTTGAGATGATCCCATGTTGATGTCATCAACTCCACGACGACCCTCCCTAGTAGTGACACGTGTCACCCAGATTTTCCCTATTAGGCCACCCAATTTTTCTGAATATGACTACCATGTGTCCATAGTACTACCACATCATGCTAATGTCATCTTTCTCATCAACTTCTAAGGACCAATCAATTTTTGCCATGTGTCCTATCTTGAGGAGATAAAAAGGGTCCCTTAAGCCTTTGGTTTTACAGAAATTTCCTTTGCAATTCTTATTCTCCGCATCCTCAATGATTTTAAAGAATCGAATTCATAAGAACTTACAAGGTTCCAAAAACCCGAAGTTTCAAACCTCTGAGTTTATTCTTCTCTCATTTCACTTTGAGTCCCACTTTTAAAAAAATAAATTGTCAAGATTCCAAGGATCCGAGGTTCCAAAATGCTTCCATGTGTCCTATTTTTCCGAGGTTTTGACGTGCCCAACCTACCAAAAATTGGCTCTGATATTCAGCTCAATGTTTGGTCCTTGCAAGGTTCCAACCTACTCCAACCTGCCAAAATTTTACCTCCGATATTTCATTCTCCTGAAGCTCCGAGGTTTTGAAATGACTATCCTTTTGAAATTGAGGGTCTGAAATTCATCCTACTGAGGGCTTGAAGACCCTAACATCGATAGTTAATAATTTTTGATACCAATGACCATTCTTAGACTTCAACATACAATTTGAAATCTCTTTCAGAGTACTTTCTAGTGGATAAGGTCTGATGTAGTATTTGAGCCCATCATCCACCTGAAAAATGGCTACAAAATGTATTCCATTATTTCCACCCTAGCTCTTCTTCTTCTACCTAGAACCTTCTCTTCAAAGGTATTTTGCAAGGTTCCACATAATATTGGAGAGATCTTTCAAAGCACTAACCAACTATGTCAACTCTAAGACTATCTGAGTTGATCTCTTGAGGCAGAACCTCCTCCAATGTCTGGGACTCCCAACCATCATAGTTAGCTTTTATGGCTTCTCCAATAAGCTTGCTACCATGATGATTCTCTATCAGAGACTGCAACAACCATATGACTCCCAACCACCATAGTCATATTTTTATGGATTCTACAAAAATCCTTCTACTATGGTGATTCTGTACAAAGTACTACAACAACCATAGGATACCACTTGAGCTTGAACATCAAGCACATAAAACTAACCCAATTACCATCACAACTAGGCCAGGGGACATCAAAGCCAACATTTGTTGCCACAAACATCCATGCTAGTCTGGTAGCACTTTTTCCAATGGTTAGACCCATCATGACTATTGACATCAACACCAACACACTTGCATCCACCAACCATCCAAATAACACCAAGTGTCAAACGATATCCCCCTTTGGAATTGATGGAAACACATCATCCTCATCACTTCACTTTGATGGCCAATCCTCATGCTTCTTCCATACTTCTCCTACGTAAGCCAACAATCATTTTCTCTCCTCTGCATGGGCCATCACAACTTCTCTAATAATTGTCTCCCCCCTTTGACACCAATGGAAAATGGCTACAATTTTCTTCTTCTTCCCCATGCAATCATTGACAGTTAATGATGAGGGTCTAGCTGCTGATGTGCATTCTACTCTACATACTTCTCTTCAAGGATTCATCGTTGTTGCTCCATAAACTAGACATATGTGATATGCTTCCCCGGAACATATATTTCCTTTGATTTGAATGCCTCTAGTTCTGAATCCCTTAAGATGTTAGGTGCATCAAAACATCTTTCACTTTTTACTGTGTCATCCCCATCCAATCCATGTCCTCTATGAGACCTACTACCATATGCCCCGTTTGTCTTTTCTTCTAGTCCCTGTCTGATCCCCAGTTGCCCCTGCTTCTGCAAATATGAAAGTCTATGAAGGTTGACTTCATTAATTTCTGCCTACCTTTCCCGAGCTCTGGAAATCCTTTCATGTGTGTCAGTAGGCTTGTTATTGGTTGTCTTGTGACTTCTAATTTCTTCCTTCAAACTTCTTAGCGTATCTATTAAATCAAGGGAGAACTCTTCTCCTTTTTTCCCAAGTGACCTTTCCCATTCCATATAATTCACATCATGTTTGTAAGGGGAGTCTAGTGTGAATTGTAGTCCACCATTATGCTCTTCATATTTGATTTTCTATCTCTCACAAACTTTTCCTGTTAGATAAACCAAATATATACATAATCAAAATCATACCTTAGTGTGTTTCATGGGAAGCTATCACATCTACATAAGTCAGTCCATATTAACACGAGATATATACATAATGACTTCAACATATAAAAATGAGGCATGATAACACAAGACTACAATAATGACCACCATAATGCATGATAACCATAACCATCACAATGCATGCAAGTAGACACATATACAATGAAAATGCATGAATAAAAATATGCATTCAGCCCATCTAGTCCAAGTGTTTGGACCCAGAAGCTCTGATACCACCCTGTGGTATCAAATATCACCCAAAGAGAACATAACACACTTGGATGCCAATTGTAACTAACCCTCTAACGTTTACCCACTTTTACAAGCTCTCTAGGGTAAACATGAGTTGAGTGTCACTATGATATGACCCAAACTCAAAGTTCTAGTTATGGAAGTGGGGCCTGCAAACCAGAAGTAACTAACACCCCTCAGAGACTACATTTCGCCAAGGAGCCTACCAACCAACCCAGGTGATCAATCCGTAAGTTGGAAGTTTTTTTCACTAGGTTTACTCCTCGGCTACACCCACAACACACTATGAATGCAGTTATGAGGATCCAACTATAGCCATAAGCCTTCCTTCCTATAGTTATGGATTAAATTTCCCAGTTCCGTGCATGCAGTCGCAAGATCTATGTCACTTCTTCAGGATAGCCTTCAGACCACTTCCTATAACTACCTGTAACTTTATAGAATAATGACAATGATGATGATAATGCTAAACAATAAAAAATTAACGAAGATCTTGGGCTAGACATGCCTAATACAAGACAGTCATTTCGTCAAACAATTATTAAACATATACACTACAGCTCATGAATGCATGTATGATCCTAACTTCTGAACTTCATATGAAAATATCCAAGAAGGCTTTATACCCTATTAAGTTAGTTGCAAGAACACTTGTTATCCCATGCATTCATTAACCATACAATAACTTATTAAATAATGAGAGAGATCCATAGCTAGAGCACATCATAAAACCATGCATATAACCCTAATATAAACTATAAAAAATCAGCCATAAGATCACCATAATAACCAGTACAAGTGCTCATATATCAAAATAGGAAAATAACTCATGTTAACATATGAAAATTCCAACCAAGTACAAGACTTCCACATACCACTCAACCATAGATTGTGCTGAACCAAATCTCTCTTTCAACCAGTCAACCCTACAACATATTCCAAGAATGAATGTGGGATCACAAGTTTAAACCAAAATAAAATCAACCAAGGCTTTCAGAGGCCAAACTACCTCAACCCTCAAACACATTGGTCTCACCTATATGGTCCAAAAAATAATAAAATAAATTAGAATGGTCTCTACTCAAATTATTTAGGGCTCCAAGAACTACCAACTCAACCCATAACCTCCAGGGAACTCAAGTTATTTTAGGGCTTTAACGAATTTGTCCCAACCCATAGGTTCTAGGGATTACTAACTCAACCCACAGCCTTTAGGGAACCCAAGTTGTTTTAGGGCTCCAAAAAAGAATTTCCAACCCACATCCACAAGAAACATGAGAACGAAATAGAAAAATGAAATAGCAAATTGAATACACCATGTTTATACAGGAAATGGCAAGGAAAGGCTGAAACCACTCTCAATCTAAGAAAATATCCATGACAATGATGACACAACCAAGGAACCACATGCATATACCATGCATCTAAAAACAAACAAGGAGATCACACATGAAACATGCTACCTGCAAAGTAATCCTATTGTAGTTGTTGATTCAACAATCTCTTTGTGCTCCCTTGCTTTCCTTTTCTTTCTTTCTCAATCCCAGTAATTGATAGAATACTCCAAGGATTCTCCAAGAAATATCCAAGTGTGCAAGACTATGAGACAGTGTATGGAAAGAGAGAACCAAATCTAAATTAACAAAAGTTGTAATGGCCAAAAGTTGTGCAAAATTTGTCATGACCAAAAGTTCTCAAAAGCTAGAAATCGATTCTCTAATGCCTTTTTATCATTGATGTCTCATTTTTCTCCATTTTCCTTCATTTTTCCTCTAATTTCCCTTGCATGCAAATTTGTGTCTCTTCACCTTCCTTTTCTCCTATTTTCCTTTAATTTCATGATTAAAAGCCAATTATTTCTTCATTCCTTTGCCAATTTCCATAGTTACAAGTGATGCCCGCTAAAGTGTTTTCCCAACATTTAGCTTGGAATATGTGTCCCATGATATTGGTCTTATTTTATTTAGATGGAAAATTAACCATGGGTTGTTACATATCACAAGTTCGTCCACCTAGGATTCTCTCCATTGTTGGTGACACGTGACTGGAGATGGTTACCAAGCTTTTGTTAGCTGGTGCACATTGTTGTAGTGCCCTCTTGGCTATGGGGGTCACCAAAAAAGAACGGAAAATTGAAAAGACAAGATAAGAACAAAGTACATTCAACCCACACACACTGACACAATTGCAAAACCCCAAATATTACTACCCTAACAGTGACGACAAAACAGATAACATTGTCACTGACAATGCTATCACCACCAGTGTTGTTAATGTGCACTGGTAGTACCATGCACTGACAATGTCATGCACCAAAAGTGTTGTGCAATGAAAAAAAATTATGCCACTATTGTAAAAAAAATTCACCATTGCAAAACACAACTACTAATACTAACAACAACTTATATTATCAACACATTCCCCTTCACAACAAATTAACCAACACATTATAACTCTCCCAATGCCACTCTCTGCAACAGAAAATTCTAACTAACAACATCCACCTACAACCAACTAAAATCAGCACATAAAATTTCCCAAACAATTATAAATGAAAATTTGTTGCTGCAGAATACATAAAGTTGGAACTAACTCATAGCACTATTGTTCTTTAAACCCGGGAACTAGAAATTTGACATAAAACCCAAATTACAACAAATACATTAGCAACAACTCTAACCCATCATACTCCATTTCAAATGGTTGTTGTAAGTAAGAACATGACATAAAAATGCTAGAAATATATAAAACGGGAAACAAACTAAACTAGTGGATTACACTTCCCATAACAAAGTTGTTGTACATAAAACATAAAAACTGCAACATAAAACTATATAACAAATTACTCCACCAACTGTTGGAGTGCATGGAAAATTTCTGCAAATAAAACTACATTTGAAAATAACACAAGACTAAACAATAAAATGTTGAAACAAATACAACTATTGAACACTCCCCGAAAGTTGTTACAAACAAAAACATAACACAAGAACCAGGGTTCTTTTCACATTACATAACCAAAATCTACACAAATTGTAGGCCTCCCTACCATGGTAGCAGGGAGGTTGTGTTTCCTTCATACTCTCCCTACGCAACCACCAAAAACATTATGACACACTCTTCATTCCAAAAATAAAAGACAACATTGAATCCTTATGTTCTCCTCCAAACACCTAACCCTGAAGGGAATATTTTATTACTTTAATAAAAATATCTTCCAACCATATTTTCCTCCAAAGGAAATGTACCTTCCATGAAATTTTAATTTCATTACATATGCATTTTGGTTTCATCTCATTTACATTTCATATCATTTCACATTTGCATTCTTATTTTGTGTTTCATTCCACATTTACCATTTAGATTTTACAATTGCATTTACGTTAAATTTCCAAGTTTCATTTGAGCTCCACCACTTCTCCTCGAGTGCTTTTCAACAATATCAATTTTATCACAACCGAAATCTCTAATTGAAAGTTATGACCATTTGAAGTTCGGCCCATTAAACCTTATCACATTAGCAAGGCACTGCCACGTGGCACCCATGTGTGACCCAAGTGGCTCTGCCATGTTACCTGTGGTCTAGCATGGCACCCACTTGGCCACATCAGATCGTCATCATGCCGACGACTTCATCTCACACCAGAGGGATTGACTAGGCATTAACTGCCATGTATTTACACAATTTCTCATTATATCTAGGATAAAGGAAAATTTAGGTACTCACTAAAAATCGTAAATACACAATACCAAGTCCTCAGGATATAATCCCACTTCGATGGATTATCTGGCCTTGTGCATACAAGCCTCCATGTGGGGTCAATCCTAGATACATTGCACTTCAATCTGTCCTTGCACAAATATTTACCCTAGTAGGTCCCATCTGATATGCTTTTAAGTTCAATCTAGCCTTGCACAAATATTAACCTTAGTGAGTTCCATCCTAGATACCCTGTATTTTAAGTGGCCTTATGTAAATATGTACTCTAGTGAGACCCATCTTGAATACATATGCTAGACCTTCAAATATTTGACCATTTTGTATATCTGGATATCCATAAATGTTAAACCCTAAAAACACATCCTACCCTAGATAAAAAAGTTGATCTATACAATACTTAGACTTATAAAATCTAAGAACTTCAAGGGACTCTTCCAAAGTTCTCCTTGAAGTAGTACATTACTTAGAACAGCCATTTTATAGAGATAAAACACTTATCCAACCACAAGACATTCCACTCACTATACTTAGCTATCATGCATTTCATATATTTATCCATTATGTAAATTCATATAGATTAGTTACACGTGTTCAAAAGGACTTCCTAAGAATTTAATACTATTAGATCTAGTGATCTATCATGTGTTGCACCAGTCATAGCCCTTTCTTAGGAAAGATAATCATGGTCTTTAAAAAAATAGACAACCATGTTAATCACAACTTAGACAATTGAAATCACAATCTATATGTAACAACCCTGGTGAAATTCCATGTAAAAGTATATAAATACCACGGATGATGGGACATGTATTCTAAGCTGAATGGTGGGAAAGACATCCTAGTGTGGGTGTTTATTTGGTTGTTTATGGCTAAGGAAATTGGCAAAGGCAACAACTAGAGCTTTGGAAAGGCAAATGGCATTTTTGGCACATTTATTTATGAAAATAATGGAAATTAGGAGAAAAGGAAGGTCAAAGGTGAAAGGTTGCATGCGAGGAGGAAAATGAAGGAAAGTGATGAAAATAGAGGCCTCATTAATGAAAAGGCTTTTGAGGATCAACTGGCAAGCTTGGTCAGTGTAACCTTTTTTAGTTGAGTTTTGGAGGTCTCTCATTCTTCTCTCTCTCTCTTATACTCTTAGACAATTAAGAGTTTCTTGGAGTAATTTTTGCATTGGAGAAAGAAAGGAAAAGAAGGCAAGAGGAAGAAAATATCAAGTAGGGAAGGGGGGGTCAAGCAGCTACAATAGACTTCATTGCAAGTACAAAATTGCATGTGTATTTTCCTTGCTATATTTGGCATGCATGGCATTGCATGTGGTTCTTTTCTATCATGACATGGGTTCTTCCAGGTGTAATAATGTTTTTAGCCTAGCCTTTCCATTTATGGATAGCCATGCTATGATGGGGTTCTCATGTTTTCATTGGGATGGATTGTCGAATGGATTCGAATATCTGTGGGTGGATCTCTGAATGATAGAGCACATGGACAAATGGTCCCTGAACTAGACTATGGATCACATTAAAGCCACTGGCCTAGTGATGCCTGATCCAGACTATGTGTTGCGGTAAAGGCAGGATTGTGTTGCCTTGGTGGGCCTAGGAATCCTTGCTGGTGAATGGAAGAATATATGGTAAAGCCGAGAGGTGGTTTTCTCTTCGTTGGACATAGTAATATCGGGTTTCAGATATGTGGTAAAGCCTGGAAAGTGGGTCTCAGTTTAGGGCCTAGTTATCTCGGTTTGGATTGCGGTAAACCCTAAGAGTCTAGGAGACGGGAAAATTCCTCACGATGTAGGTAGGGAAAATTCCATGCTTGTTAGGCCTAGTGATTGGGTGGAAATCATGGCAAAGCCTATTATGATGTGTTCATTCTGTTAGCCTAGTGATCTGGGATGGATTACGATAAACCCTCGTTTGTGTTAGTGAGGGTGAGGTGGTTTAGCCTCAGTATGCCCTAGTTGGTTCTTTTGGTTTGAGTCCCACATTCATGCTTGGAATATGGCACGAGGGTGAATGGCTGAAGAGAGATTTGGCTCAACCATTCTATGGTAGAGTAGAACTTGGTATTCCCATCTTCGATTGGTTCATTGCATTCATTAATGATAAATTCATTCCCTTGATTTCCATATGCAAATGCAATCATGTATATATGGATTTTGATGGATGATATGTTTATGGCATTTATGTTCCTATTATGTTGGTTATATGTATATTTTATGACAGCAACTTTGTATGTCTCTCAGCATGTTTATACTTGTAAATGAATGGATAGTGTATCTATGGCCTAATAGATGATAATGCAGCAAATGACATGAGGAAACAATGGTTCATAGCGATTCTCAGATAAGTATGATATCCATACACCTAATTATGTTGTTTAAACATGTAGGTTACATGTTGATGATGTGCTTGATGAAATCCTTCTCATGGCTAATACGAGTTTGGTTATGGCCTTGTTCATCTTATTTATTTTACATCGTTGTTTCCATGTATTTTAATGATTTCAAGACATTATGGGTAGTGGCATGGGCTCTAGGCCTAAAAAATGGCTTAAATCCCAAGTTTCCTAGCACAAAACTGGAAATTTTGGTCTCTTGTCACTGGCAGGCAAGCCTATGAGAGTGACTTTAGGTTGCTAGTCACTCCCTTGGCCATAGCATGAGAGTGACTATGGCCTAAGAGATCTAGAACAACAATGGGACCCAAAGACACGTTGTTTGAGTGGGGAAATTGTATCCTGAGGGTTTTGTTGATGGTTTTGGATGACTATGTGAGATGTTCCATCACTTCCACTTCCTTAAGGTCACATAGGAGGTCGAATATGATCATAGTAGCCTCCCATCTCATGTTTACCTTGGTTGACATGGTTACATGGGTGTTACAGAGTGGTACAAAGGAGGGTGTTACAGAGGAGGGTGTTACAGAGGAGGGTGTTATAGAGTGGTACCAGAGCATGGCTCAACTCTTGGACTGTATGGGTGGCATGTGTGGGTCATGCATGCATGTTAGTTGCATGTGTGTCTCTTACACTTGCATTCCATGTGCTTGTTTCATTACATATTGTTGATCAGGGTTGTAGTAATATTTTCATGAGGAACTTGATGTTGATTTTGTGGAATGCATCATCATGAGTATGTGAATTGTTACATATTGTTTTATGTCAGTTACAAGTTGATTATATTTCGCTTGATTACATCCTTGTATGTTAGGTTGCATTCTTGTATGTTTGATTACATGTATTAGTCTTGTAGGTTGGTTACAATAATTGATTGCTTATTCTTGACTACATGTGTTTATGCATATGTGTCGTTGATTAGGCATTTCTTATGCGTGTTGATAGTTGCATTTGGAAATTTGTGCATTGGAGTAATGGTTGTTGTCATGCATGAGGTCATAGTTTGTGAAGTTGATATGGTCATGCATTGATGACTAGAATCTAGCTAGAATGATGTGTATATGGTTTGGTACTCATGTGTTACATGTCTATATGTTGTTATGCATGTATGGTCTTGGTTATAGATATCCATGAATAGTAGGTCAAACATGCCTTGTGAATTCATGGCATGCAATTTAGGTCGTCAACGTGATATTGGTATGTTATGATGATAATGTGTTCACTGAGATAGAGCAACAGATGTGGATCATCAAAGTGAATTTGTAGCATTGGGCCTCGAGGAAAGAGCATGTCATCATATAGGTTTGTATGTTGGGCATGTAGGTATGTAGGTTAAGGATTTTGATATGCATTAGGTTTATATACATTAGCTTTATGTACATGTCTTTTCATGTTATGGTTACGTACATGATAGATTCTTGTTGATTAGTATAGTCATATGCACATGTATCGTATAGTCATGAATGATGGTATCATGTGGTTGTATACATTGCTATTGTTGTTTTATGTTAGATAACTTGATGATTAGGTTATATGTTGTTTACGGTCATGATATATAGCTTATTGTTGTTATATGCTATTAACTTGATGATTAGGGTTATTTCATTCAGATCTTGATGTTGTAATTTTGGATTGGTCATATGTGTGATGGTTATTTTAATTGCATTGAAGATATTGATGTTATATGTATTGTGTTAACCTAGATCGACCTATGTATATGGTTATGGTTGCGATATTCAGGTATGAGCCGACATATTTGTGATACGGTGTCGTACTAATCTAGATTGATCATACATATGTGATTGTTATGCATGAAAGACAAATTATTATGAGCTTATGATGTGAACATGTTAGTTATTTACTGTTATGGATATCATGATTTATGTTTAAGTTGATACATTGTGAAAATGTATCATGATAACCTAGATTGATTATTGTGACAAGATCACCTCCCATGAGATACATTAAGGTATGATTTTGCTTATGTTGTATATTTGGTACTTGACTGTTTGATTATGTTGTCTAGTTGATATATCTGACATGGTGCATTCATAGCTTGCTTGAACGTTCGATTAATTTCATGGTATGGGTATGAGTCTATAGGGTTGCATGAAGAAATGATCATGTTTTAAGATGATTGTACTAATACATATGTGTTGAGACAGTTGATATGTACTTTAATGTCGTTGATAGTTGTAGAATTATGTCTAATGACTAAGATTTGACTATGGATTATGACATGATTGTTAGTCTTGGTAAAGGTTTATTTCAAATGGATAGATATGATTGTCTTGATATTTGGAACATGTGGTTGACATGTGTGAGTAGTTGCAGGAAACATGTTGGTATTAGCCTGACAAGGTAATAGTTGATGTGTTTATATCACTAACAGTCGGGTGATGTGACAGTGCATAGTAACACTCAATTGCAGCAAGGAAAAGGTCAAAGAAAGGAATTGGGCAATAATTCCTTTGGCTATGTTGGAAACCCTAATTCCAAATGAATGAGTGCCTCACATACATGAAGTCTTCTTAACCATTGATTTTTCCTGACATTATGTGGATATGTGCTAGATTTATGAACATGTACTTGACAGGTATATTAGCTAGTCTCTAGTTATAGATGGATCTATCAAGGGAATTAGAGTCCCTTGAGAGATGGCGTGGATGTGTTCAGCTACAAGCAATGTATGTGGAACAACAGGATAAGCTCATTGGTGTATTGTTATATTTATTTATGCATTGATAATTATGTGTTTGTGGAAATGTGATGCAAGGGATTGCATGGAAAGGAAATTGCCATGAAATCTCAAATAAGGCTTAGTTTGAGCTTTGGGAACCATGGGGATTGAGTCATGGTGTCTATTGTTAGTCTTTTTCTTTTGGTATTTTGCGATTGTTGCACTTTATTTTTTATTTTGATTGCGTCTAGTGCATATCTATGCCACTTTGTTTTGGTGTCGTATTTTTGTTTGTTTTCATAGTCTTCTTGTTGTGTTTTCATTCTTTCCTTTTATTGTTTTGAGTCTTGGGAATTGGTTGGGAAAGAGGAAAGTTAATGGAGCTCGAGGTGAGTTGTGTGGTACCCAATAGGTAATGTAAGACAGATGAAGCTCAATTCATCAGTAAGCGCAGTGGAAGGTAAGACTATGACAATCAGTTTGATTGGATGGGTCCATTGTGGTCAATGGACGATGGCAGTGAAGTCATGAGAAAGGTAACCAAAAGGTAAAGTAAATGGATATGAGGCGTCAGATGCCTTGGCTATTTTGGGAACGACTATTCTTAATGTTGTGCATGTGTTGCATGAATAAAGGAAGTTGTCTTAACCCTTGACTTTCATATCTGGCAATTATGTTATGATCATGATTATGTTGATGTTTATATATGTATACATGTAGGTGTGTATGTATGTTATGTTTGACAGGGTCTTCATGGATCATGATTATTAACACTAACATATATGTGTATATATATGTATGTATGCATATCATTGTGTGACAGGATCATGATTTTTTATACTAACGTTTAAGTATGTGTATCTATGTCACTATTTGATAGATCATCAAGAATCGTTCTTGTGGCAGAATGATTTCTTATGTAGACGAATGGCATGAAGAAGTTCCTAGCAATGAGGAATCAAGTGGGAAGAGTAGTCATGACAAACATATGAGGTCAGCATCATATGAATATGAATTTATATTGTATGCTTGTATTATGGATATTCTTATGTTATGGACAGGTTACATCGAAGGATACATCAACAAAGTGAAAGCAGTGTGGCTTGCGACATGCTAGGTTAAGCATGGATAAGACACTGGAAGCAATTTTTCTTGGTAAGGACAATGTGGTTTTGAATGTGTGGTACTACTATTGTGCATATGTTGTACACATTGCATATATGATGTGTGCATATGCTGTGTTGTGTATATATAGCGTGTGTGCATGTTGTTTATGCAATTCTATGTACATGATGGTACATATAGTGTTACGTGAATATTGCATATGGTGTTGTGCACATGATTGGATATGAAATGTTGTGTACATATGATGCTATGTACATGTTGGATATGCAATGCTATATACAGGTGGTGTTGCGTGCATGTTGTAAAAGCGGTGTTGTGTGCAGGTGGTTATGTGTACATTTCATGTATGTGGCATCGTGTACATGTGGTGTTGCTTACTTGACGTGCATTTTGTACCGTGTACATGTGGTATTGTGTAAACAATGCACATTTGTGCACTATACATGAGGAATTGGGTACACGTTGTGTAGGTTGTGTTGTGTACATGTCATGTTGCGCACACGATGTATAGGTGGTGCTTTGTACATGTGGTGTTGGTATACATGTGGGATTGAGTGCATGTCATACATGTTGTGTTTCAAGCATGCGGTACTATGTATGTGCATTGTGTATTCATGCTATCATGACATATGCATTCATTTTCTTGCACTCTATATACATATTTGTGTTGTATTGTACATTGGGTGTAGGTGTATGTGTTTATGTCAAGTGTAGATGCATGTATTGCATGGTGTTGTATGTAGTGTGTGATTGTATGTGTGTGATGCACTCTATGTGTACGTGCACATGGTTTAGTAGAAGGAACTGGGTGTTTCTCTAGTGTGGTAATTGATCTGGTGTGCGTACGAAATAAAGACAAAGGAAAAAGTAAGGATCAAGGAAGGAAAAATATCGATATTGTATTTCATTTTTATTATACATGTTATTTATGATTATGGTCTATGATGATTACATGTGATCTATGATTTTGGGTTACAATGGTTACATGTGATTTATAATGTTGATCTATGATGGTTGTGTTTGATCTAACCTAATTTGATATGTTTATACATGATGATTTGGTCAAATATGCTAGTTTGATGAGGTATGATTTGAAGTTATTTCAATTTATTTTAAATCTAATGGAATTTATGTCCTTGGTATATGAAGCACAAAAATGCTTAGTTGGATGGTTGAAATCCATTGCAAGAATTAGCAGCAACATTGAAAGAAATTGCAACAGGCAACAGTATGTATGATGGTTTTGAGGCAGGTATATGCCTTGGTTGTTTGATTTTCCGATGTGAGGAAGCCTTGCCAAGGGATGAATCGCCCAGGATAGGGATGTCAGGGAACTTGGAAGGTGAGTGATTACATGAAAGGGGTGACTGGATTGCCCGAGGGACTATGTAGCAGAGAAGGGAAGGCCGAGGATATATTTTTTTTGGTCATGATAATTACCAGAGGGAATATGATGCACATTGGGAGTGTGCCCTCGAACAATGAGCTGGTAACTGTTCACTAAGAGAACAAGAAGCGCAAGTTTATAGCGTTTGACATTGGATGCAGATTTGACTGTGGCATTGGATTTTGGACTTCCTGGGAAGGAGGTGAATCCTGGTATTACTTTGAGGATGGAGGCGTTAGCCTTTGGATTCCCTTGTTGATTGATATAGGCATCATATCCCTTTATTTGCTAGTTTAGCAAATGTGCATATGTGTATATGTGATTATTGTAAATATTGTAATGAGTTGTGTTATAAAGCTCCAGTATGCGGTATGGTTGTTATCTGGTCATGTTTTCACGATATTTTTCTTTTGAGCGTGTCATTCATTGTAAATAATCTAATGAGCTATGTTATAAAGCTCCATGGGAAGTATGTTTTATTTTCAATAGTCTTGTTGGTTATAGGTGTCATTGAACACCGAGGATGTTGTTCCCCGAGGGGGGAGAATTCTGTAACATCCCTCGTTAAAATTCTATGTAAAAATATATAAATACTACAAATGATGGGACACGTATTCCAAGCTAAATGGTGGGCTAGACATCCCAGTGTGGGTGCTCATTTGATTTTTTATGGGTAAGGAAATTGGCAAAGGAAATGGCTAAGGCTTTGGAAAAAAAATTGGCATTTTTGGCTCATTTATTTATGAAAATAATGCAAATTAGGAGAAAATGAAGGTGAAAGGTCACAGGTTGCATGTGAAGAGGCAAATGAAGGAAAATGAAGAAAATAGATGTTAAAATTGGCAACTAGGGCCAAACTCCATGTGGGTCATATTATTTATGGCCGCTGATATTTTTATTGGATCCCTCTTATTGAGAGGTGTAGGATTGATCTAAAGATCATCCAATTCCGACAAGTATTTATGAAGTTATGAATTTATTTATGTTATGGACAAATTGTTAAGTTGGCCAACAACTTATGTAGGCTCAGAAGCCCAACAGTCATGTCAATTCAACCTCTATGTTTTAGTATAAATAGAAGAAGACTTCAAGTCATTTATACACACACCTGGATCTCTTCCTCTCTCTACTTGTCTTTGGGTTTTAGTAGGAGAAGAGATACTAAGGAAAAGCCAGAACTGTTGGAAATGCCGTAAAAGTTGGAAAAGTCGGAATAGCTAGAAAAGTCGGAAAAAGCTGGAAAAGTTGGAAAAGCTGAAACTGCCAGAAAAGCTAGAAAAGCTAGAACTATCGGAAAAACTAGACTTGCCGGAAAAGTCGGAACTGCCAGAAAAGCCAGAAATGCTGGAAAAGCCAGAAATACTGGAAAAGCTAGAAAAGTTAGAAAAGCCGAAAAATTTGGAATTGTCGAAAAAGCCAGAAACGCTAGAAAAGCCAGAAATACTAGAAAAGCTATAAAATCTAGAAAAGCCGGAAAAGCTGGAACTACCAGAATTGTCGGAAAAGTCGGAACTACCGGAAAAGCTGGAAATGCCAGAAAAGTTGGAGATACTGGAAAAGCCAGAAAAACTGAAAAAGCTAGAAATGCCAAAAAACTAGAACTACCGGAAAAGCCAGAACTATCGAGAACTGCCGAAACAGCCAGAACATCTGTCTCCGAAGGAAGGCAGCATGATGTATTTGATCATGGGTAGCATAGTAAGCAACATGATGATATGAGCATGGGTAGCATAATGATGAATGAGATCATGAGCATGGGCAGCTTGATGATGAATAAGACCATGGAAGATGCAACATGATGAGTAGCATGAAGATGAGAGCAACTTAGTCATCAAGGTTCAACACATGTGACAATACAACAAGGTGTCACATGGTACTGTGCAACAAATAAACAAGATGCAACACTATGATAGGTGAATGAGTCACCTTAGAGAATTAGTTGAAGCAATATGTCTTCAACTGATCTCTTGCTGATATCAAAAGTCAAAGTGATTAACTTCTATTGTAAATGTACTATCTCTCTCACTTTCTCTGCTAAGCTTTGAAGAACATAAAAGAAGAATTGATCAAGGGTTTCCTCACATTGGGGTTTGTCCCTGGCTAGTGCCACATCTTGTCTCCTTTTGTCTTGGCTTGTCTTCTGCAATTTATATTTATGTTCTACCTGCAGTTTACTTTATGTTGATGTGATTGCTAATGTCGAAAAGAAATTGAAATAAATTTCTCTAGCATAGAACATACCTAAAATTAACAGTATTGGCCTCATTAATTAAAAGTCTTCTGAGGATCCGTTGGCAACCTTGGTCAATGTAACCTTTTGTCAATTGATTTTTGGAGCTCTCTCATTATTCTCTCTCTCTCTTATACTCTTGGACACTTAGAGTTTCTTAGAGAAATTTTGGCATTGGAGAAACAACGGCAAAGGAGGCAAGAGGAAGAAAAGATCAAGCAAGGAAAGGCAGGGTCAAGCAGCTACAAGAGGCTTCATTGTAGGTATAAACTATCATGTGTATTTTCCTTGCTAGATTTGGAATGCATGGCATTCCATGTGGTTCATTTCTATCATGGCATGGGTTTTTCGAGGTGTAACAATGTTTTCAACCTAGCCTTGCCATTTCCAAATATCCATGGTGTGATCGGATTCTCATGTTTTGGTTGAGCTAGAATGTTGGATGGATTCAAAGCTGAGTGGGGTGGATCTCCAAATGATAGAGGACATGGCTTAGTGGTCCCTGAACTAGACTGTGGATCACGGTAAAGCCACTAGCCTAGTGATCCCTGAGCCAGATTGTGGGTTGTGATAAAGCCAAGATTATGTTGCCTCGATGGGCCTAATAGTCCTTGTTGTTGAATGGTAGGATATATGATAAATCCAAGAGGTGGTTTACTCTCTGTTGGGCCTAGTAATCTTGAGTTTGGGATATGAAGTAAAGCCTAGAGAGTGGGTCTTGGTTTAGGGCATAGTGATTCAGGTTTGGATTATGGTAAATCCTAAGAGATTAGGAGACAAGAAAATTCCTAATGGTGTAGGTGAAGAAATATGATGGAATCCATGCTTGTTTCCCCTAGTGATCGAGTGGAGATGATGGTAAAGCTTGTTATGATGTGTTCATTGTGTTGGCCTAGTGATTTGAGATGGATTACAGTAAAGCCTGGTTTATGTTGATGAAAGTGAGGTTGTTTAGCCTTAGTATGCC
The DNA here is from genome assembly GCA_000404065.3 of Pinus taeda. Taxonomy (NCBI): domain Eukaryota; kingdom Viridiplantae; phylum Streptophyta; class Pinopsida; order Pinales; family Pinaceae; genus Pinus; species Pinus taeda. The sequence continues at coordinate 29,482 of APFE030689665.1, read as the reverse complement.
CTGGTTTGTTCTTTTGGTTTGAGTCCCACATTCATGCTTGGAATATGGCATGAGGGTGAATGGATGAAGAGAGATTTGGTTTAATCATTCTATGGTGAGGTGGAACATGGTAGCCCCATCTCTAGTTGGTTAATTGCATTCATTAATGAGAAATTCATTCCCATGATTTCCATTTGCAAATGTATTGATGTATATGTGGCTTTTGATGGATAATATGTTTATGGTATTTATGTTCCTATTATGTTGGTTATATGTATATTTTATGGCAACAACTATGTATGGATCTCAACATGTTTTTACTTGTAAATGAATAGATAGTGTATCTATGGCCTAATAGATGATAATGTAGCAAATTACATGAGGAAAAAATAGTTCATAGTGATTATTAGATAAGTATTAGATCCCTACACTTAATTCTGTTGTTTACACTTGTAGGTTACATGTCGATTATGTGTTTGATGAAATGCATGTCATGGCTAGTAGGGGTTTGATTATGTTCTTGTTTAGTTTATTCCTTTTTCAACACTGTTTCCCTGTAATTTTAATGATTTCAAGCTATCACTCCATTATAGGCATTGGCCTAGGCTTTGGGCCTGAAAAAATGGATTAAATCCTAGGGTCACTCGCACAAAACTGGAAATTTTGGTCTCTGGTTACTGGGAGGCAAGCCTATGAGAGCGAACTTAGGTTGTTGGTTCCAACTTTTCCTATAGAATGAGAGAGACTATGGAATAAGAGATCCAGAACAACATTGGGACATAGGGATAGGATGTCTGAGCGGCTAACTTGTCTCTTAAGGGTTCTGTTGATGATGTTGGATAATTGTGTGTTATGTTTCGTCGATTCCACTTCCTTAAGGTCACATAAGAGGTCGAATCCGATCATAGTAGCCTCTTGTATCATGTTTACCTTGGTTGACATGGTTACATGGGTTGATGTGGGAGGATGGTGCTACACTATAATAGTTTAGTTAGCCTCATCCAATAGTCATAAATGACCATATGAATCTCTTCACTTTGTGAACATATAAGCAAACATATAGGCCTCCAAGCCCTTCATAACCATGATAAAATACATATAAAGCATCTCATCATAGAAAAATAGGAATATCACATAAGACATTCACTATTATAACATATATCAAATAATATTCATCATTCATAGTGCAACACATTTGTAAGAAAATACACTTATCTATGTAACTTAATTGACTAGAAAATGAGGGAAGGACTTAAATTCTCCACCCAACTATAGACTATCTACAATGAAATATCTCTTACAGTTGGCTACCCTCGAGCCATATTTGGAGCCTAAGGAGTTAAGAGCTTAAGGGAATTCACACTAATACTAGCTAACTGAATCACACAGGAATCCAAAACATATAGTGTCTCCACCTTATAAGAACTATAGGAATACATAACACATAATATCTCCACCTATTAAGCACTATAGTAAACTAAATCACACATTGTCCCCACCTGCTAAACACTACAAGAATCTAGAGAACACAAAGTCTCCATCTACTAAACAGTAAAGGGATCTAGATCACATGGTGTCTCCACCTGCTAAATAATACATGAATCTAGAGCACATAGTGTCTCCGCCTACTAAAGAATACAGGAATCCAAAGAATATGGTGTCTTCGCCACCTAAATAATATAAGAATCCATAGCACATAGTGTCTCCACCTATTAAAGGATACATGAATCCGGAACTTGCGGTGTCTCCACTTACTAAACAATACAAGAATCTGGAATACATAGTATCTCCACATGCTAAATGATATAGGAATCTAGAGCACACAATGTCTCCACCTGCTAAATTATACAGGAATCTAGAGCACACGATGTCTCCAGCTAATCTTCTCTTCTCTTCACTTCACATCATACTCTTCTACATGCTTCCACATCTATTGATCTTCATGTTGAGATTTTCTCTTCTATGAGCTCTCTCGCATTTTTCTGTATGCATGTATGAGCATATTATGTCTCATTCTCTTTCCCACTCATCGATTTTGTTTTTGAGTGAGTTTCCTTCCTCTTCCATTTTTACCACACCAACATGAACTAACATGATAGGGATAATATGATCTCATCATTCACTTAGATATCTCATATAAAACTTCAATTCCTGCACTAGCAGAGCCATAAATTTATCAGGGAGATAATTGGTAAAATAAATGAAGTGGATTGGGTCCACACTCAACACAAGTAACTCCTCCTCCTCAAACCTTTGAATTCATGTCCACTCCTCCAATCTATTCATTATTTACATTTCCGCATTATTTATACAAATTAATATATACACTGACATTTTACAATAGGGGTAATAAGAAGGGCTATCGCAATAATAAATTATAGAACCATAATCATGAATTATCAATCCAAGATCCACATCATCAAGGCTTCAAGTTAGCACCAAGGAACTACTACATTCCAAATATAGATATGAATAAATTTTATGGTAATAAGCCTATAACATGTATATTTCAAATGGAGCAATACTTTGATCTACACCAAGTGGCATCCTTAAAAAAGGTAAACATTGCATCTGTGTTCTTAGAAAAAGAACAACATGTATCATATCATGTTATGTTATATCTTGGTCCATTTTTACAAAGGAGTTGATAACACATTATGGGCATATTAAAAACAACACATTATTTAGTCAATTGGAAAATCTTCAAAAAAAGGTCCAATTAGAGAGAACATCCAAAAATCTCAAATGTTGAGTCTCAAAGTCAAGAATATTTCAGCGAATAATTTGTTGGAACTATTTATGGGAACTTTAAAGGAAAGAATACAACAGGAGGTGTGCCTCTTTTAACCTAAATATCTAGAGCAATATTTCAGTTTGGCAAGGAAAGTTGAGTACAAATATGACCACAAAAAATTCAGTCACTAATAACTATAGAAAATGTCATGCTCCCTCTCCTAAACTAAGGTTTAATCCTTAGCAAATGGATGAAAGAAGAGGAAAGGGACGATGTTCCAATTGTGACATAAAGTACAATGCAAGATCAAGAATAGGAACAATCACAAGATCTAGAGCTATAAGGGGCTACTTCCAATAATATCATGTCATGCATTGGCTAGCATCAATACTCCACAAATCCTTAAGTTAGAAGGATATATCAAAATGAAAAATGTAACAACGTTGATTGATTCAGGAAGTCCCATAACTTCATGAATTAAAAATGATCCAAACTTCTCAATTGTCTCATATATCTAGCATCATAGTTTCAACTAATGGTTGGAGATGGAGGCGACATAATTTTTTTAGAGAAGTTCCATAATATTAAGTTTAATATGGTGGAGTGTTTCTTGGATAGTCCCATGATTGCAATACAAATGGTGGTGCCAATTTTGTATTAGGGTTCCAACGGTTATAATTATTGGGGATAATGACCCTTAATTTCTAATATATCTTCATAAAATTTACATTAGAAAGGAAGGAAATTGAGCTTATAGGTATCCAAGAGAAACCGTCTAAAGTGATAAGCTCTAATGGAATGAAAAAATTTACTAAAAAATGGGCACCAGGGTGTAATGACACAATTATGGTAATTAAATGCTCAATATCATCTATGTAAGTGGATCTCCATAAAGCTATCAACAATAATATGAAGGTATTTGGATTAATGCCTCAGGGTCTCCCACCTAATTGAGATCATGACCATAATATTTATTTGCACCTGGAAAGCGTGCCAAGGATAAATGAACATGGAAAAATGATTCTAGAAATAGAAACAATCCTTGAAACAATGATTAAGCTTCCAAGTAACCCAACAATTATGGAGTACATAATCAAGCATATGAACCTACTAGTGGAAGAGATGACAAGGGAAGATGACTTATTTTGACAAAGTCAATAGCAATTAGTCAAGTGTTGAGGACAACACTTGTTTCAAGTGGAGGGGCATGTTAAGCCCAATATAATCCCCATTTTAACCATAAAACCCCTTCTTAAGCCCTATATATTGAGTTCTTACATTTATATTATTATATTGATATGTAGGCTAGAATACCTCATGGTCTCATTTTACTATAATTGTACTCATGTATCCTATATATATATTAACAAGACGTGGTCTTAGAATAAAAAATATTGTCTTAGACATTGTATTCATTGTAAAAGAAGGTTTCGTTATTAAGGAGGACAATAATTATTTGTTTCTTATCATTTTTAAGGCACACAGATCAAAGCAAATAAGGATAAAGAGAATGTTTCAACTAATGCCTTATCTAGATAGTTTGAAGAGGATGAATCACTCCTTTCCTTATCATTACAAAGTCAAATATGGCTTGAAGAATCCCACAAGAGATGGCTAGCAGACAATACTTTAAGTTAACTCATCCAAAAACTTCAAATAGATCCCAAACCTCCTAAAATTTATACATGTTAGCAAGATACATTGTGGTATAAGGGATTCATTATTTTGGTAAAAGATTAAAATGTAAAATAATTAGCTTTAGAGGAGATACACTCATTACCAACAATACCTCTCTTTAAATTCTATTAAGCCTATGAAAGAAGTAAGTTTTCATTCTTTTGGGAAAGAATGAACATAGATATCTAGAATTTTGTAGCATCCTATAACGATTTTGAAAGAAAGAAGGGGGAGACAATAAATTTACTAGGGACATTACAACCTCTAGCGGTTACAACATAGATTTGGACAAACATTTCAATGGATTTTATTTTGGGACTTCCAAAAGCATGTAATCAAAAAATCGTTATGGTCGTGGTATATTTTATTTCAGAATATACTCATTTTTGTGTCCTACTTCATCCTTTCACCTATTCCTTCGTTTCGTAGTCCTTCATGGATTCAATATTTAAGCTACATAGTGTACAAACTTTCGTCGTTTCATACCAAGCCCGCACATTTTCCAACAAATTGTCGGAGGAGCTATTTAAACTTCATGGTACACAACTAAATATGAGCACAAAATATTATCCTCAAGTAGATGGTCAAACATATGTGGTCAATATGTGCATGGAAACCTATTTCATATAATTTCCTTTTGAAAGGTTGTACTAGTGGGCATAATTGTTTTTGCTTTCTAAATGGTGGTTAAATAGCATTTATCATGTAGCTACCAAAATTACATGATATGTAGTGGTTTATGGCCCAAACCCATCTGTTGGTGGAATCCTATGTACTGGGTACAACCAAGGTTCATGCATAAGATAAAATTCTTCACATTAGAGAATATATTATATGTATCCTTAAGGACAACATGGTTATGGTAAAATTGAATGAAACAACGAGTTGGTCAACTAGATGTTAACAGTTTTTACTTGAAGAGGATAAAATGTTCTTTTGAATGTATCCTTATAAATATAAATCACTCGAAGATAAAATTACCTAGAAGTTAGCTCCTAAGTTCTACGGGCCCTATCATATTATACAACACATTAGTCAGGTTTCCCATGAATAGGCTCTTCCAACCAACTCTAATATTCATCCAATTTTTCATGTGTCTTGCTTGAATAAAGTTGTGGAACCAAAGCACTAATTTCATACCAACCTACTAGAACATGGTGAAGAATATTCCATATGGCTCTAACTAGAAGAAACTTTGGATACCAAATAGTACTAGTTGTGCTAACACAATATTAAGGAAGTATTGAACTAGTGGAATGATATGGACCCAAAAGATGCCATGTGAGAACCAATAATGGTTCTCCAAGAATTTTCTCACCTTCAACTTTGAGAACAATGATGCCTTTGAAGGGGGATGGCATGTTAGGGTCCTATCCTAAACCCATTATTTAGATACAATATTAATGTATGTGGTCCATTAAATAGCTAGTTATTAGTCACTCATTATAAGAATGACCTGCTATGTTAATAAGGCCCAAATTAGTTAGTAGGAACTCATTATAAGTGGGCCCATAAGTATTAAATATTTTTTATAGATAGATATATTTAGTAGAAGCTTATGTAACGTGTTGTCAAGAATTTTGATTTTGTTTAGAGCATTAAACTTGGAGGTTTCCCTCTTGAAGAGGAAAGTGAACATAAATCTCTCTTTTGTATTATGTAAGATGTATTTCTTGCATTTTGTCTCTCCTTTTTCTTGTGTTCATGGGGTTCACACTATATTTCATATAACTTATTCTACAAATAATTCTCCATGGATATAAAATAAAAATAAATGATTAGTACATGTCAAACATACCCACTAAAGTAGGATCACGCACTATTGAAATATGGCAACAAGAATATTCCAATTTAATTTGTCATTGAATTAAATTGTGAATTAAAATCGAGTTTAGTCTTAAGAACTACTTGAAAATAATTAATAAATTTATTTTAAATTAATTAGTTGGATAAATTCAAGTTAGAAGTCTTTCTGAAGTCGTGCAAGAGTTATCTCTTAAATTAAGGAGATAAGATTGAGTTATATTTGAGTTGTGATTAGTTAACTTAGTTTACTGAGTTAAGTCTAGTTAAATTAGTTCCAGACTGTTTAAGGGACTAATAGTGAGTTAACAATCAATTGATGCATTAATGCACTCAACTAGTGCTACTCTAGTTAACTAAATATTCCTCATCAGAAACTCATGCATGTCTATTATGAGAAAGACCAATTGAGATTAATGTTCAACAACAGTGTACTATCAGTTGCATGTGTTTTCTCGTAGAGAAAACTTATGCATGCAGTCAAGGATTTATCCTTGAGGATTGTGCAGTTGTGGAGGAAGATCATCCACTTGGTAATAGGAACATCATCCACAAGCAACAACGCAAAGAAAAAGGAGCTTGGAGGGCAAAGAGGAAGGTTGGAGAGAAGCCAAGATTTTCTGTGAGCATCTATGAAGATTGTACTAGGAGTTGGCTAGCTGTGAGAGATAAGGCTTTGTATAATTCCTATGTATTTTCACCATGTATGATAATACAATAGTGTGGGGTTTTTAGCTGAGGCTTTCCCCAAAGTATTTTCATGTGTATTGTGCCATTGATTCTTCTTCTTCTGGTTATATTGTTCAGCTCGATCTTTAAGCTTCCACAAATTGATCGTAGATGTAGGTTATAATATTTTGATTTAATTTATATTGTATTATCGGGTTAACCTACACAGATTTTTTACATTGTATCAGAGCTGTGAACAATATACTGAGAAGAGAATTCAAAGTTTTAAGTTCAGGGTTGCAGGTGCAAATCGAAGTCATATCATACTTCAAGGTTGGCCAATGGTGCTCTATGCCTTGAGACTCAAGTATGCCTTAGAAGGTAGTTTGAATTACATATCATGGAAAGATAGAATGGAGGTTGTATTAGAAGAAAATGGCTTGAAGGAATTCATTGATCAAGAAATCCCAAAGCCATCTTCAACTAATGCACAAGAGTTGGTTGAGTGGAAGAAGTGTGTGGCGAAGACGAGACGGATCATCCTTGAGGGAGTTCGAGACCATATTGTCTCGAGTCTCCATGGGAAGGATACTCCATTTTCAATGTGGAAGACATTGAAGGACCTCTATTAGAACAGTGGTGACCAGAGGAAATTGATGCTCAAGGATAAGCTTCGAATAATCAAGATGGAGAAGGGCGGTACTATTTCCACATATATGAACAAGCTCACCACCTGCAGAGATGAGCTTGGAAATGTGGGAATAACTACTGCTGATGATGATATGGTGAGCCTCGCTCTCCTTGGCCTTCCAAAGAGTTGGAATAGCTACCAGGACTCTGTGAATGGAAGCGAGAAACTGTCAAATTGGGAACAACTATGGTAGGATCTTATGCAGGAGGAGATCAAGAGGAGCACACAAGATGGTTCTTCATCCAAGAATGATGAAGAATAAAATCTGGCCTTAGCAAGTAAGTCAAGGAAAGGGAAGGGGAAGGCTTCCCATTTCAAATCGAATTCTTCTCATGGAGGGAAGAAGGGTGACATGTCTAAAGTAACATGCTTTAATTGTCACAAAATGGGACATTATGCGACTAATTGCCCATCAATGAAGTTCAAGAAGGGATCCTCGAAAGGATCGAAAGGTGAGGCATTAGCCTCTTAGTTCAAAATGGACTTTACCTTCATCACATGTATGGTGTCGTTGATGATGGGTTGTGTCTGGTATCTTGACAGTGGAGCCTCATTCCACATGATCGGTAATAAATTTTATTCAGTGCCTTGGAGGAGAAAGAATTCAAGATGCACATAGAGATGGGTGACGACGAAAGGTATAGTGTTTCAAGAGTGGGCACGGTTTCTTTTCAGAGGGAGCATGGAGCTCCTCTCACCTTGACAAATGTGATGTATGTGCCTGGACTGAAGAAGAACTTGGTATCAATCGCAATATTGGAGGACAAAGGCTACGATGTTGTCTTCAGTAAAGGAAAGGTGTTCCTAAGACCCATAGCCATGGGTCAAACCAAGAGGATATGGATTTGGGTGAAGAATCTCTATAAACTAGAGGTAGATGATTGTATAGCATTGAGTACAAAAGCACAATCGGTGCAAAGCCAAGACATTGGCGAGTTGTGGCACAGGAGATTGGGCCATTTGCATCATGGGGCTTTGAAGATAATGCAACAAATATCTACAGGACTTCCCAAAGGTAAACTTGAGCAAGTTGACACATGCAAAGGTTGTACCTTGGGAAAGTACACCAAGTCTTCCTTTCATGATCAAGGAAGTCGAGCAGAGGCTATCTTAGAGTGAGTTCATACTAATTTGTGTGGACCATTCTCGATAGCATCCACAGCGAAGCAAAGGTATTATGTGATATTCATTGATGACCATTCTTGTAAATGCTAGATTTATTTCATGCAAAAGAAGGACCAAATCTTCACAAAGTTTTGTGAGTTCAAATCTTTGGTCGAGAAAGAGCCAGGGAAGAAGATCAAGGCCTTGAGAAGAAACAGTGGTGGAGAATATGTCTCTTGAGAGTTTATGGACTTTTTTGCAGTGGAAGGAATTAAACGAGCGTTGATGGAACCTCATAATCCATAGTAGAATGGGGTGGCCGATAGGAAGAACAGAACTATTGTAGTGGTAGCACGGGAAATGCTGCATGACCAAGGCCTACCACTTCACTTGTGGGCTGAGGCATGCAACACAACGGTCTATTTGTAGAATAGAAGCCCACATCACATACTTGGGATGAAGACACTAGAGGAAGCTTTTTCCACTAAGAGGCTAGATATGGATCACTTCAGGATCTTTAGCTCATCGGTATATTTCCATGTGACAAAGGATGCACGGAAGAAGCTTGAGCCGACATCAGAGTTGGGGATATTTGTGGGGTACATTAATACACCTCAAAACTATAGGGTGTACTTGCCTACCATTCGGAGGACAGTGGTTCACAGAGATCTCAAGTTCGATGAGCAGAAGGCCATGCAAGTTTCCCTTGAGAGGGAGCTCCAACTATAGGTTGTGGAGGAACTGTTGGTTCCTAAGGAGGAGGAGCCGCAGAGTGATGCGGAGTAGCCGCATGCAGAGGTCTTAGGAGTGGAGACATCCACTCAAGCAGAGTCTTCCAGAGATGGATAGAAGTGCATAAGAGAAGCTAACAGATTGTTGGAGGATGCGAGAGAGAATGTGGGAGCACCATCTTCTCAGTGTAGACAGAGGAGGTCACCTGAGAGGTACATTGGATACATGGCCCTTGTTGGGGAATGTGTTGAGACCGAGCCATCTTCCTTTGAGGAAGTAGTGCAATAGCCGATTTGGGTTGATGTTATGGTGGAGGAGTATGACTCCATAGTTCGTAACAATGTTTGGGACATGGTTCCAAGACTGGAGAACAAGTCAGTTGTGAGTTCACGTTGGCTATACAAGGTAAAGCAAGCTGCTAATGGTAGTGTGGAGAAGCATAAGGCAAGATTTGTTGTCCGTGGCTTTTCACAGGTTGAGGGGATTGACTATGATGAGACTTTTGCTCCTGTAGCGAGGTACTCATCTATCAGATCTATGTTGGCCCTATCAGCATAGATGGGTTAGAAGATCCTTCAGATGGATGTGAAGATTGAATTCCTCAATGGCCAGATTGAGGAAGAGGTGTACATAGAGTAGCTAGAAGGTTTTGAATCCTTCAATCATGAGTCGCATGTGTGCTGACTCAAGAGAGCATTGTACGGGCTGAAGGAAGCACCTCGTGTTTGGTACACCATGATAGACAACTACTTCACTGGGTTGGGCTTCACAAAGAGTGAAGTAGATGTGAACCTATACCACATCGTGGTGAAAGATAAGATGTTGATCATCGTACTTTATGTGATGATCTCATATTGATTGATGATGATCAATTGATCGTGTCTTGCAAGGAGGACCTTGCAAGAGAATTTGAGATGAAAGACATGGGTCTCATGCATTACTTCCTTGGCATGAAGGTGTGGCAGAAGTATGGCGAGTTGTTTGTGTCTTAGGGAAAGTATGCCAACGAGATACTCAGGAGATTCCACATGGAGAAGTGCAAGGCCATGGAGACTCCTCTAGCAGGTAACTAGAGGAAGGAGGATGCTACTTTAAGAGAAGTGGTAGAGGCTACTGTGTACAGGAATCGTGTGGGTTCACTGATGTACTTAGTGAACACATGACCACATTTGTGCTATGCGATGAACCAGCTGAGTCAAGTGATGGTTCAACCTACTAAGATGTTTTGGAAGGCAGCAAAGCATGTATTGAGATACCTCAGAGGCACATCTTAGCATGGATTATGGTACAGACAGACAGAGGGAGTGAAGCTACAGGGCTTCACTGATGCATATTGGGCAGGGATTCCATCAGATCGGAAGAGCACATAAAGAGGGATTTTCAACCTTGGGTCAGCAAGAATTTCATGGTACAACAAGAAACAAAGGTCAGTTGCACTCGGCTCATCAGAGGAAGAATACATGGCTGCAAGTCAGGCAACATGTGAGGCCATTCAGATGTGGAAAATCCTAGTTGGTTTGTTTGATTAGAGGATGGATCCAACTGTGATCTATTGTGATAATCAGAGTTGTATCAAAATCTCTGAGAATCCAATATTTCATGATAGGTCCAAGCACATCGATATCTGGTATCATCATCTCAGAGACTGTGTAGCGAGGAGGATCATGTTGCTTCAGTATATGTTGACTGAGGAGCAGGATGCTGACATTTTAACAAAGGCATTGTCAAAGTGTAAATTCAAGTTCCATAGAGATAGGATCGGGGTGGTAGATAATCCCTTTCTTGTTGAGAGGGAGTGTTGAAATATGGCAACAAGAATATTCCAATTTAATTTGTCCTTGAATTAAATTGTGAATTAGAATCGAATTTAGTCTTAACAACTACTTGGAAATAATTAATTTATTTATTTTAAATTAATTAGTTGGAGAAATTCATGTTATAAGTCTTTCTAAAGCCATGCAAGAGTTATCCCTTAAATTAAGGAGATAAGATTGAGTTATATTTGAGTTGTAATTAGTTAACTCATTTTACTGAGTTAAGTCCAGTTAAATTAGTTCCAAACTATTTTAGGAACTCATAGTGAGTTAACAGTCAGTTGATGCATTAATGCACTCAACTAGTGCTACTCCAGTTAATTGAAGATTCCCTCATCAGAAACTCATGGATGTCTATTCCGAGAAAGACCCAGTTGAGATTAATGTTCAATGGTAGTGTACTATCAGTTGCATGTGTTTTCTCATGGAGAACACTCATGCATGCAGTCAAGGATTTATCCTTGAGAATTGCGCAGTTTTGGAGGAAGATCATCCACTTGGTAATAGGCAAATCATCCATAAGGAACAACGCAAGGAAATAGGAGCTTGGAGGGCAGAGAGGAAGGCTGGAGAGAATCCAAGATTGCCTGTGAGCATCTGTGAGGATTGTACTGAGAGCTGGCTAGTTGTGAGAGCTAAGGCTTTGTATAATTCCTATGTATTTCCACATGTATGATAATACAATAGTGTGGGGTTTTTAGCTGAGTTTGCCCCCAAAGTATTTTCATGTGTATTGTGCCATTGATTCTTCTTCTTCTGGTTATATTGTTCAGCTCGATCTTTAAGCTTTTGCAAATTGATAGTAGAGGTAGGTTATAGTATTCTGCTTTGATTTATATTGCATTATCAGGGTAACCTACGCATATTTTCTACACCTACTTAGACCAACAATCTAAAGCAATCTAACATATTATCATAATATCACTAATGCTTCCACCTAAAGAGTCTTGCTGTATAAAATATCACACAAAAGTCTTCACTAATAACTTTAATTTCAATTCAAAAAAATGATATAACAAGAAGCGCTCTACCTAAATATTGAGAAGTGAGAAGTGCAAATCCTTTTTTACACCAAAAACACCAATTTTAGCAAATATTTCTTAGTTGAATTGCCACTGGTAAATCTAAAACATTAAATTCATAGAAAGTTTAATCTTCTTCCTAAAAGAAATTTCAAAATAAATTATGAAGCTATATAAATTAATAACTGAAAAAACAATATTCTAAAATAGTTTGGACCCGACCACGAACTCAAGAAACACATGTCAAGAAACACATGTTAGCACCAAACTAGTCAGACACATTAAACTAATTAAAGAAATCTTTATCTAAAAAACATCTAATACTACTTAACCTAAAATATAAGCTCTATTTTTTTTTAAATCTTAAAATTGAACTAGTGATTTTATTCAATTTTATGTTCAAGTTTTAAAGAATAATATTTAAAATTACATAAAACACATTGATTTAAGAATTTATAAGCTAAAACCAACATTTAAATTGATCTTTTGTGAGTATTCATTAGATTACATTTTTACAATCTTAAAATTTCCTTTCCTTTTCTCCCCGCATTCCAATATTTGAAATAATATTTCTCAAAATTAATTATGTAGTGTTCATTATTCATCATATTCATAATAATACATTTAGCATTATTTAAATAAATTGTATAGAATAATCAATGTTGATCTTGGTCATAGTCACCTATTTAATATTTTGATGTTTTTAAAACTATTTAAAATTACACAAGTGATATAGAATATCCAATGCTTACACTATTAATAATGATTTATTTAATATTGTAATGAATTTCAAGTTATCAAAATCAAAATGAATAGC
>APFE030689664.1:79860-91171 GCA_000404065.3 Pinus taeda | reverse complement strand
CGGGGCCCACAATTTGGCGTTTCATCTTCTAGGGTCAGGTTTTGGAATGTGAAGGGTTTTTCCATTGTTTCTCAACAATAAATAGGCCTTCGAGCCTCATTGTAACACGGTTTAGAGGCATGTAGCCACACATCTCTTCTCAGAGATAAGCTGCCATTGCCCTAGCTGGTTTATTTCCATTTCTGGTTGTAAGCATATTTTAGTATTTTCCATTAATGAAATGAAGTATTATTTCCACTGCATCTTTGTGTATATGGTTATCTCTGTAATTTGTTGCGTTCCTCTTTAAGTCTGGATCATCAGAGCCATGAATGAAATGTCAATCCAGGCTATAGAAATGAACAAACTAAGAGAAAAGGTGCAAGTTTAGAAATTGACTAGAAACTTGCCCAAATTATGAAAAAGGAAGAGGCACAAAGGGCTAATAGAATGAGTGAAAGAGTCAAAGCTATGGAGAAATACTTAACATTGGTAAAACCCCTTGGATAAGCCAAGGAGTTGTTATGGGCCAATATCATTGACTTTGTCAATGATATTTCGCCATCTATTCAAGTTATTTTTAAGTAGACAAAATTGATATAGATAGCTACAGAAGCTATCCAAAAAGTCAAGGAAGAATTGGGAGACATGCCTAAGGATGCCAATAGACTCATCCACTTCCTTAATAGAAAAAACAGGTATGAGCTTCATGAGCTAGATATAGAAGACAGAACTGAAACCATTTTGGAAATAAGGAAGGTCATTTCCAAGAGAAACTAAATAAAAACTTGGAAGAAAAGTGCCAGAACATGCAGGTAGCCATTGATAGATTCATGGCTAAGTTCCAAATTTTGAGGGAGAAAGGATTTCGTAGTCCATTGGTCATTAATGAAAAACTTATGACACAACAAGACTATGATAATAGAATTAGACAGTTGGCTAAAGAACAATCTAGCACTTCAGCAATAAAAGCACTGCCAATAGGTAAAGTTTTGTATAATACATTTGGGAACTTGTTTTTTCTCTAGCATGAGATAAAACATTTGTTCATCACCAAGCCAAAGTCTGCCAAGTATACCGAGGCTGATGAGATATATAGGTGAATGATGAATGCCAAGTTACCTGATGATGAATGGTGGGAAAAGATGACTGATTTACTATAAGAAATTTATAGTAAAAAGGTTACTGTACAATAAAAGTAGAACAACCAGGTAAACAGATGAAAACAAGTCAGCATGCCAAGGTGTATCAGTGTCAAAGAGTATTAGGTAAAAATTAAAAGTTAAAGAATATTCCAGTGTAAAGGACCACAACAGCAAGCCAACATAAAGGGCTACAAACCAAACCATAAAATCCACCAGTACCACAATAAATGGGACATCATGAAAACAACTCAATAGTTGTCTCTATCTTCTTGCAAGAAGATATTTGTATTTTCTAGATTAAATCTCATGTTAGTTTGAGATATTTTGTAATAGTTTTTTGTATAAATACTTCACAATTCGAAGTATGGAGGGTGGATTCTTAGAAATTTCTAAAGACTTCTTGATTAAAAGGCTGGAAATCTATTGTATCATTGATTGGACTAACAAGTTAGATTGATGAATAAAGAAAAGATATTTCACAGGATTCATGTGTAGAGCGAAGTGCAGACAAGTATTTTCTCATGTTGTTGTTATCTTTCTGAAATTTTTTCCATAATCTTTAATGTATTTCTGTATCTGAATGCTATACCATGGAATGATATCTCAGAATTTGCTTAATTGCACTATGTTTTAACTGTTATGCATTTAAATGTTTTCTATTGATTATCTAAGTTAAGGAATTCTTAATTGATCCTTAATTTAGGTTGTCTCTCTGTCATTTATAGAAAAGGATTCTTAGTTGCCCTTTGTTTCCAATTATCCTCTGTTCTTCATTTTAATCCCGGTCTGAGAATTCTTAATTGCTCTCTCGCCCTAGTTAAGACCATTTCACCCCTCTCGCCCAAAGACCTGCATTGTACTCTGCTAGCTTGCCCGTTGAACACTCCCTTTAGTGAGTTAATTCCAGTTCTACTGCCTTTTTGTTGACTCCATAGCCCAATGGTTTAAATACATCATTTTATCCATTTGTTTTAAAGTATTCCACCATCTAGACTTCAATACAAATCAAAACCCCCCCTGAACATTCAGAGCTAGCATAAAATCATAGCAAGCAAAGCTAAATCATATAGAGAGAGCCCTCTCTGAGCCATAGGTTAGCTAGAGCCTACGCTTAAAATTTGGTTTGTGGTTACCTGGGTCATTTTCTTTCTTTTGATAACTTATAGAGAAAATTCTAAGTGCTAACAGACCTCATATCATCAAGGTTAACATTCTCTTTCCATTTTTAAGAAGAGACATAATCCTCAGGTACCAAAGACATGTCAATATACAAAACCATAGCAAACATATACATATTCTTTCCATGCACCAAAAAAATATGTGAAAACCAAGAATACCTTCATCATCACAAGACATAGGATTGACCAACAACATCATCAATCAACATTGCCACATGTAGCCCATGCATCATTGATGACATAATCATAGCAACATATAAATGTCAACAAACCACAAGTGAATCATAAAATCATCATCATCGATCATAATATAGACATCCTCTTCATCAAGTGTATCAAGTAGGATTAACAACTTCACTAATTGAAACTCAAGCAAAATATAGGAATAATCCATGACTTCATCATCACTAATGACAGAATGAAAAAAACATATGTGTGTTCACCAATAACAACAACAACAATTAAACATCAACAATGATATGTACTCATCATAAACCACATGCAACAAGAAATTTTGAAGAAATCATAATGCCAACAATGCATCATTAGAAGCACAACATATGCTCCCCTTGAACCTATGCCAACTCTTCATCATCAAATTTGATTATATCCAACTCATAAATCAGCAAGTGCATTAAATAACCACAACAACAATAAAATTTTGCAACAAATCATGAACCAACCATCATTCCTAAGTAGCATAGGGACATTATTAATTATCTGTGGCAAGTCAATATCAGAACAAGAAAGCCAATAATAATTGATTGAAGTATATCAAGAGCTCCCCTGAGTCTGTCCCATTGTTTCTTCATCTTAGAATAACATACATGACTATCTAGATCAAAATTCACGTATACATGTGACTGTCCTTCATGTGATCTGTGTACATAAATTAAATTGTTGATTTTGCATAACTACAACTCCCAACATGAAATGTCTATTCTTGTTCATTGTTACTTCATCAAATGTAATGAAAATAATACCATAACATAATTAAAAGAATATCAAACCAAAATAGAGAACCATCATCAAGATACTCATGCATAGCTCCCTTGAGATCATATGCTACTAATCTTGTGGACCTGATAATCATCACATGGTCTTCACAAGGTTATGTACCTCACATTCACTTCTACAATCATTTTTAGAAGTATGATTTAAGAGATATGGACTAAAATAGGGGAAATATTCCCTACGTCTCCTAGTGATGTTCCTTCTTCCTCCAAAAATTATTTCAATTTCTAATCATGTTTTGGAACTTATCCCATGTTCTACTTCCATTCCAAATGCTTGACCTATAATCAATGGCCTTATTCCCAAATGAGTTACAAGAAAAACAATATCAATAAAACCACCCTTTATTCCTAGGGATTGGTCTTGACTTTGAATTGGGAGATTTCCTTTCAAATGTGTGACTTGGTTCAATTTTCCTTTGAAAAACATTATACTAGTTTGTGTCATCACATTATGTATTTGAAGCCATGTGATTATATCCAATGAATGTCTTGATTAGAGGAGAGAATTGTTCATTAATAATATTCTCTAGATATTCAAATGAGTTTACCCATTTGTTTTTTTCTCATAATATTCCCTTAGAGTTACAACTTTAGATTCTAAATTTTCACAATGCATTTTACTTTCTTGAATTTTCTTTTCTAAGTCTTTTTTTCTTCTATTGGTTGCTTACAATTGCTTTCTTAGCATGTTTATTTCCTTGACCATACTACTTTCTTTTCTTTCCAATTATTTGTTTACATTCCTAAGTCTATCAATTTCATTAATGTTTCTAATAAATCATCTTATTTACAACTATCTAATTCACTAATTGATTTATATTCAAGAGCCATAAGTAACGAATAATCTTGATTTGAGTCATCATCCTCATTATTGGAAGAATATTCACTATCTTCATGAGTATAAAAAATTTTCTTACTATCAAAGTTTCTTTTAACATTCCTCTTTCAAACATTCTTCTCTTTCTCATGATTTTATTTATAAGGAAATTTAGCGGCATAGTGACCTACTCTTCACAAGAAAACATTTAAAAGGAAGCTTACACTTGAACCTGCCAGTTCCTACTTGGAGTTTCTACACAAAAAATTGTTTCTTCTTCATCTGAAATATTACCTATTTCCTTAGGCTCTTCCTTTTCTTTCCCTTTATATGTGGCTTTGAAGGTTTCTTCTCTCATATCTTATGGACCCCCTTTTTTCATCTCAAATGTTGTTAGGATGCCATTGAGTTGTGTAATAGTGAAACTCTTCAAATCCTACATTTCTTCAATGGCAAAGACTTTGGAATCAAAATTTGGAGTTATTGATTTGAAAATATTTTCAACAACAGTAGCATCCTTTATTTCATCACCAAGATTTTTAATTGAGTTAACAATCTTGTCTACTTTAAGGAAAAAACTTACAATTCTTTCATTATCATGCATTTTAAGGGTCTCATACTGAATTCTAAATGTTTGAATTTAACACTTTTTACCTTGGTGTCACCTTCGTAACTTTGGATAATATTATTGCACATTACCTTTGTGGTGTTTATCTGCATGAAATTCATGAATTCAAACTCAACAAGACTTTGCAATATGTCATTTATAACCTTTGCATTGATTTCATACTGTTTCTTCCATGCAGTATATGTGGGAATAGAGGTTGGATATTGATATCCACCTTTAAAAATTAGCCATACATCTACTCCAAGTGCTTGTAAAAATGATCTCATTTTGACTTTCCAAAATAGAAAGTTAGTTCCATTAAGCAAATGTTTCTTAATAGAAAATGCTCCTTCTTAACTACCCATCTTGATGGATCTCCCTTTAAGTGATCAAGCTTCTTTTGAGGGACTCACTACGATACCAATTGTTGTGAAAAATATTGAGAGGGGGGGGTGGTGAATCAGTATTTTAAACTCAGTTTAAGTTTTCACTTTCCTATTCTAATTTATATACACTACTTTTATTTATGCAACTAGCATATGTACGTGACTTCACTACAACGTATATCCAGGTAACTAATTATTCATAAGTTCCATTAGATCTTTATCATTAACCAATGCATTATTATTTCATTATTCATTCATTAAGCATAAACCATAAGAAATAAAGAATAGATACATCATTAAAACACAAGAAACATATCAACACACATGAACATCAAGATTTTAGGTGGAAACCCAATGTGGGAGAAAATCATTGTTGTTATCATCTCTGTCATATTATTTTATTATCCAAAAACCTTCTTACAATATTGTACTGAAGCATCCTCTTACTGGCACATAGGAACCCCCTACATAAGGCTACAACCTTCTCTCATTCTCCAACACCTACTAGAAGGGATGTCCAACCCCCTAATCTCATTTATTGGCTCCTATCAGAAGGGATCACCTACCCCTTAATAAATTTACCATCTACCACTAGAAGGAAGCTTCGACTCCATTATTAAAGGCTCCAACCATCAAGAACCTTTGTGGGCCATGTTTCATAATATTTCATACTGGATCCACCTGACTCAAAAAATCAAAACTTGTAGGCCACCTTTCATCATATGTTTAGACTGGACTCACACCCATCATTAATATCAATACCGAATTGAATACTGATTATGAAGGACAATCACTATACCAAATAAATCATTGTAATATGAGAAAACCAATCACAAAATATCAATCAACCATTGCAACTAGATCAAACCATTCCATATTAGACATAAACCATGACAATCAGATCATACCGACCATTCACCAATAAAACATACATTGTTCACCATCATAGAAACACAGTGTTATTCTGGAAATCTCTACGCATACATACATCATAATGTATACACTACTGTTATGAATAACACCTACATATATACACACTTCCTCGGTATCATACGATGCACAACACCCGTGTACCGATCTCAACATAGTGCAAACTTTATCTCAGAATATATACGCAAACCTAAAAATATGGATCTGCGTATGTACATTAATATTCCCAAACATGCATGTGTATAGATTTGAAAAACTTTGACTGCAACAAATTTTCACTTTCCATGAGCTTTATTTCCAATACTACACACTTCTAAATAGTTCATTTGAACCATAGTATTAACATTATCAAAGTTAAGGAATTTAGACTTCTGTGATCCATAACATTGTTTAGAGAAATTTTAGCGAAATCACATAAATAATCATTTGTCGACACGTTTCGAACCAACCAGTGTGGTTCATCGTCAGGACAAGTTGAAGAACTGATCCAATATAGCTAGTTAAATAGTATAGGTAGAGACTCCAACGGTTAGATTCATAACGGCTAATTCTGACCTTATGACCCCATTCAACTAATTCATATTCTTGCTATATTTTTAATTATTATTATTCCTAGAAATTAGTTAAATTAGGTAAAAATCCATAAGTAAAGAACTCCAACTGGATAGTAAATTATTTGCTAATTTAACTAAATCTAATTGTTTATAATAAATAAAAATATATATATATACATATAACCTTCAAATAAAAAAGATTACTATAATAATTCTTAGAATATTATATTATCAATTATACATATATCAAATATAAATTATATATAAATATAATTATATATATAATATAAATATAAATATATATAATATATATATATATAATAATATATATATATATTATATATATATATAAAATATATAAGATATAATATATATATATATATAGAGAAGAGAGAAGAGAGAGAGAAGATTAAAAATCATGAAAACGAAATATAATTTAATAATAAATTAATAATTATTCAATTATAATACCCATGTAATTAGGTAAGAATATTGAGACAATAATCAAAGCAAACAATAAACAACAAACCAAAGTGAATCATAAAATCATCATCAGCGATCATAATATACCACACCTTCATCAAGTGTATCAAGTAGGATACAAATTCACTAATTGAAACTCAAGCAACAAATTGGAATCAATCCAACTTCAACAATCACTAATGACAGAATGAAAAAAACATAGTTGTTCACCAACAACAACAACAACAAAAAACATAAACAATATATGTACTCATCATAAACCACATGCAACAAGAAATTTTGAAGAAATCATAATGCCAACAATGCATCATTAGAAGCACAACATATGCTCCCCTTGAACCTATGCCAACTCTTCATCATCAAATTTGATTATATCCAACTCATAAATCAGCAAGTGCATTAAATAACCACAACAACAATAAAATTTTGCAACAAATCATGAACCAACCATCATTCCTAAGTAGCATAGGGACATTATTAATTATCTGTGGCAAGTCAATATCAGAACAAGAAAGCCAATAATAATTGATTGAAGTATATCAAGAGCTCCCCTGAGTCTGTCCCATTGTTTCTTCATCTTAGAATAACATACATGACTATCTAGATCAAAATTCACGTATACATGTGACTGTCCTTCATGTGATCTGTGTACATAAATTAAATTGTTGATTTTGCATAACTACAACTCCCAACATGAAATGTCTATTCTTGTTCATTGTTACTTCATCAAATGTAATGAAAATAATACCATAACATAATTAAAAGAATATCAAACCAAAATAGAGAACCATCATCAAGATACTCATGCATAGCTCCCTTGAGATCATATGCTACTAATCTTGTGGACCTGATAATCATCACATGGTCTTCACAAGGTTATGTACCTCACATTCACTTCTACAATCATTTTTAGAAGTATGATTTAAGAGATATGGACTAAAATAGGGGAAATATTCCCTACGTCTCCTAGTGATGTTCCTTCTTCCTCCAAAAATTATTTCAATTTCTAATCATGTTTTGGAACTTATCCCATGTTCTACTTCCATTCCAAATGCTTGACCTATAATCAATGGCCTTATTCCCAAATGAGTTACAAGAAAAACAATATCAATAAAACCACCCTTTATTCCTAGGGATTGGTCTTGACTTTGAATTGGGAGATTTCCTTTCAAATGTGTGACTTGGTTCAATTTTCCTTTGAAAAACATTATACTAGTTTGTGTCATCACATTATGTATTTGAAGCCATGTGATTATATCCAATGAATGTCTTGATTAGAGGAGAGAATTGTTCATTAATAATATTCTCTAGATATTCAAATGAGTTTACCCATTTGTTTTTTTCTCATAATATTCCCTTAGAGTTACAACTTTAGATTCTAAATTTTCACAATGCATTTTACTTTCTTGAATTTTCTTTTCTAAGTCTTTTTTTCTTCTATTGGTTGCTTACAATTGCTTTCTTAGCATGTTTATTTCCTTGACCATACTACTTTCTTTTCTTTCCAATTATTTGTTTACATTCCTAAGTCTATCAATTTCATTAATGTTTCTAATAAATCATCTTATTTACAACTATCTAATTCACTAATTGATTTATATTCAAGAGCCATAAGTAACGAATAATCTTGATTTGAGTCATCATCCTCATTATTGGAAGAATATTCACTATCTTCATGAGTATAAAAAATTTTCTTACTATCAAAGTTTCTTTTAACATTCCTCTTTCAAACATTCTTCTCTTTCTCATGATTTTATTTATAAGGAAATTTAGCGGCATAGTGACCTACTCTTCACAAGAAAACATTTAAAAGGAAGCTTACACTTGAACCTGCCAGTTCCTACTTGGAGTTTCTACACAAAAAATTGTTTCTTCTTCATCTGAAATATTACCTATTTCCTTAGGCTCTTCCTTTTCTTTCCCTTTATATGTGGCTTTGAAGGTTTCTTCTCTCATATCTTATGGACCCCCTTTTTTCATCTCAAATGTTGTTAGGATGCCATTGAGTTGTGTAATAGTGAAACTCTTCAAATCCTACATTTCTTCAATGGCAAAGACTTTGGAATCAAAATTTGGAGTTATTGATTTGAAAATATTTTCAACAACAGTAGCATCCTTTATTTCATCACCAAGATTTTTAATTGAGTTAACAATCTTGTCTACTTTAAGGAAAAAACTTACAATTCTTTCATTATCATGCATTTTAAGGGTCTCATACTGAATTCTAAATGTTTGAATTTAACACTTTTTACCTTGGTGTCACCTTCGTAACTTTGGATAATATTATTGCACATTACCTTTGTGGTGTTTATCTGCATGAAATTCATGAATTCAAACTCAACAAGACTTTGCAATATGTCATTTATAACCTTTGCATTGATTTCATACTGTTTCTTCCATGCAGTATATGTGGGAATAGAGGTTGGATATTGATATCCACCTTTAAAAATTAGCCATACATCTACTCCAAGTGCTTGTAAAAATGATCTCATTTTGACTTTCCAAAATAGAAAGTTAGTTCCATTAAGCAAATGTTTCTTAATAGAAAATGCTCCTTCTTAACTACCCATCTTGATGGATCTCCCTTTAAGTGATCAAGCTTCTTTTGAGGGACTCACTACGATACCAATTGTTGTGAAAAATATTGAGAGGGGGGGGTGGTGAATCAGTATTTTAAACTCAGTTTAAGTTTTCACTTTCCTATTCTAATTTATATACACTACTTTTATTTATGCAACTAGCATATGTACGTGACTTCACTACAACGTATATCCAGGTAACTAATTATTCATAAGTTCCATTAGATCTTTATCATTAACCAATGCATTATTATTTCATTATTCATTCATTAAGCATAAACCATAAGAAATAAAGAATAGATACATCATTAAAACACAAGAAACATATCAACACACATGAACATCAAGATTTTAGGTGGAAACCCAATGTGGGAGAAAATCATTGTTGTTATCATCTCTGTCATATTATTTTATTATCCAAAAACCTTCTTACAATATTGTACTGAAGCATCCTCTTACTGGCACATAGGAACCCCCTACATAAGGCTACAACCTTCTCTCATTCTCCAACACCTACTAGAAGGGATGTCCAACCCCCTAATCTCATTTATTGGCTCCTATCAGAAGGGATCACCTACCCCTTAATAAATTTACCATCTACCACTAGAAGGAAGCTTCGACTCCATTATTAAAGGCTCCAACCATCAAGAACCTTTGTGGGCCATGTTTCATAATATTTCATACTGGATCCACCTGACTCAAAAAATCAAAACTTGTAGGCCACCTTTCATCATATGTTTAGACTGGACTCACACCCATCATTAATATCAATACCGAATTGAATACTGATTATGAAGGACAATCACTATACCAAATAAATCATTGTAATATGAGAAAACCAATCACAAAATATCAATCAACCATTGCAACTAGATCAAACCATTCCATATTAGACATAAACCATGACAATCAGATCATACCGACCATTCACCAATAAAACATACATTGTTCACCATCATAGAAACACAGTGTTATTCTGGAAATCTCTACGCATACATACATCATAATGTATACACTACTGTTATGAATAACACCTACATATATACACACTTCCTCGGTATCATACGATGCACAACACCCGTGTACCGATCTCAACATAGTGCAAACTTTATCTCAGAATATATACGCAAACCTAAAAATATGGATCTGCGTATGTACATTAATATTCCCAAACATGCATGTGTATAGATTTGAAAAACTTTGACTGCAACAAATTTTCACTTTCCATGAGCTTTATTTCCAATACTACACACTTCTAAATAGTTCATTTGAACCATAGTATTAACATTATCAAAGTTAAGGAATTTAGACTTCTGTGATCCATAACATTGTTTAGAGAAATTTTAGCGAAATCACATAAATAATCATTTGTCGACACGTTTCGAACCAACCAGTGTGGTTCATCGTCAGGACAAGTTGAAGAACTGATCCAATATAGCTAGTTAAATAGTATAGGTAGAGACTCCAACGGTTAGATTCATAACGGCTAATTCTGACCTTATGACCCCATTCAACTAATTCATATTCTTGCTATATTTTTAATTATTATTATTCCTAGAAATTAGTTAAATTAGGTAAAAATCCATAAGTAAAGAACTCCAACTGGATAGTAAATTATTTGCTAATTTAACTAAATC
>APFE030689664.1:11428-79485 GCA_000404065.3 Pinus taeda | reverse complement strand
GATTCATTCATTGCTTATTAATAAACAAAAAACAATAGTATGTTATATATCGAAATGATTCATTCATTGCTTATTAATAAACAAAAAACAATAGTATGTTATATATCGAAATGATTCATTCATTTCTTATTAATAAACAAAAAACAATAGTATGTTATATATCGAAATGATTCATTCATTGCTTATTAATGAACAAAAAACAATAGTATGTTATATATCGAAATGATTCATTCATTGCTTATTAATGAACAAAAAACAATAGTATGTTATATATCGAAATGATTCATTCATTGCTTATTAATGAACAAAAAACAATAGTATGTTATATATCGAAATGATTCATTCATTGCTTATTAATAAACAAAAAATAACAGTGTGTTATATATCGAAATGATTCATTCATTGCTTATTAATAAACAAAAAATAATAGTGTGTTATATATCGAAATGATTCATTCATTGCTTATTAATAAACAAAAAATAATAGTGTGTTATATATCGAAATGATTCATTCATTGCTTATTAATAAACAAAAAATAATAGTGTGTTATATATCGAAATGATTCATTCATTGCTTATTAATAAACAAAAAATAATAGTGTGTTATATATCGAAATGATTCATTCATTGCTTATTAATAAACAAAAAATAATAGTGTGTTATATATCGAAATGATTCATTTATTGCTTATTAATAAACAAAAAATAATAGTGTGTTATATATCGAAATGATTCATTCCTTGCTTATTAATAAACAAAAAATAATAGTGTGTTATATATCGAAATGATTCATTCCTTGCTTATTAATAAACAAAAAATAATAGTCTGTTATATATTGAAATGATTCATTCCTTGTTTATTAATAAACAAAAAATAATAGTCTGTTATATATCGAAATGATTCATTCATTGCTTATTAATAAACAAAAAATAATAGTATGTTATATATCGAAATGATTCATTCATTGCTTATTAATAAACAAAAAATAATAGTATGTTATATATCGAAATGATTCATTCATTGCTTATTAATAAACAAAAAATAATAGTATGTTATATATCGAAATGATTCATTCATTGCTTATTAATAAACAAAAAATAATAGTATGTTATATATCGAAATGATTCATTCATTGCTTATTAATAAACAAAAAATAATAGTATGTTATATATCGAAATGATTCATTCATTGCTTATTAATAAACAAAAAATAATAGTATGTTATATATCGAAATGATTCATTCATTGCTTATTAATAAACAAAAAATAATAGTGTGTTATATATCGAAATGATTCATTCATTGTTTATTGTTTGATTACTACTATACCTTTAGTATTGAAAGGATAAATATAAATAATTAATAAATTAGTAATATACCAATAATATTATCTTATAACATACTATTATTTTTTGTCTATTAATAAACAATGAATGAATCATTTCGATATAGTCTAATAAATTATTCTTTTATGCTAAACTTTAAGATTAATTTAATTCCTCCTAATGAACCTGATATTATAACTATAATATAGATAAATATTTAGTGACTAATAAACAATTATAAATTACCAACCCTTATAGCAATTTAATTATAAATTTCTAATAAATATAAAAAATATATTTAACTTCTAAATATAGTATATATTATATTTTTTTAATATAATGGTATTAAAAATTTCTTAAACTTAAAGTTTTGGAATTAGTTTTTTTGAACCCTTATATTTTCTAAATTGCCTAATTCATTAAATTAAATTTTGAACCATTATTTGTATCCAATATATCACCTATTACATGGATTATAATTGGAATAATTATAAATATATTTGTGTTGTTCATAATTTTAACTTATATATATATAGATTTGATTATGATGTTATATAATTGATTTAATCAATAATATTACTAAAATGAATTTATGTGTACTAGTAATCTTTTTTATTTGGAAGGTCTATATGTATATGTATATATATATATATATATATATATTATATATATAGTTATAATATATATATATATATATATATATATATAGTATAGTTATATATTAATTAATAAAACAATGGATTTAGTAAAAATTAGCAAATAATTTACTATCCAGTAGGAGTTCTTTACTTATGGATTTTTACCTAATTTAACTAATTTCTAGGGATAATAATAATTAAAAATATAGCAAGAATATGAATTAGTTGAATGGGGTCATAAGGTCAGAATTAGCCGTTATGAATCTAACCATTGGAGTCTCTGCCTATACTATTTAACTAGCTATGCTGGATCAGTTCTTCAACTTGTCCTGACAATGAACCACATTGGTTGGTTCGAAACGCGTCGACAAATGATTATTTATGTGATTTCACCGAAAATTCTCTAAACATTATCAAAGTTTCGAAGAAGTAAAAGGTTTTGAAACACAACCATGAGCTCTAGCGGTTGGGCAACCTTCCTTCTAGGGTTTCTGTAAACCCTGTAGTGACAGCATGCCCCTGACCGCGCTCAGCATTGCTAGAGCCTTCCACTCTGCGCCCATTCCTCCCTGCAAACAACCGTAAACTCCATGTCACTACATCAGGGGGAGGAGATTGCGCCTCCCCCAAAGGACGATGGTGAGTAGCGCAACAATGAGGAAAACGACGACATCAATGTGCAGACTGACAGGAACACAGACAAAACTTCCCATCAAAGTGATGCTTAGGACAAAAAAGAACGCCCCAAAGCCACTTCGTCGACATGAAAGCCGGTAGCTGCAGTTAGGCCGAAAGTCGAGTTTCCAAGCCACAAAATCAACACCAGGATTTAGTTGATGAAGGATCATGCGCTAATAGGCAAGTTCATTGGACTATGGCCAACTGAGAAGGTGCTGAGAGGTTGGATCGCCTCCAAATGGAACCCTAAAGGTCACATTACCCTGCAGCTAGGGCCTAAAGGCTTTTTTACCGCTATCTTTAATTGTTTAGAGGACAAAAACAAGGTTATGGATGGCGGACCATACTTATTTAATGTAGCAGGTCTATACCTCAGAGAATGGGTTGCGCGTTTCAATCCTGATAAGGAAGATCTTAGCTGGGCTCCGGTTTGGATCAGGGTTTATTCGCTCCCTGTGGAGTACTGGGAGGAATATTCTTTACAGGAAATAGGCAATGCACTGAGAGAGTTCATCAAAATAGCAGAGGTGACAAAAATCAGCCGATACACATCCTATGCTCGAATCTGTGTCTACATGCACCTTAATCAAGCCCTACCAGACGCGGTAAGTTTTTTTCATGATGATACCGAATGGATCCAACCTATTGATTATGAGCATGTTCCGTTTAGGTGTAGAAAATGTCATGACCTAGGTCACTTATTCAGAGAATGCCCTTAAAATAAGCTTACATCTTCCCAGCCGACCTTGGACAATACAGCTCCTGATGGATTCACTAAAGTAGCAATCCGCAAAAGAAACAACAAAAAAGCAGTTACCAATCCTAAGATCCAATCAACCAATCCCTCCAAACCCTCTACCAACAACAGCTTTGAAGTGTTGGCTACTGTAGATGAACCAGATTCTGATAGCCCTTCTCTTCTGGGAAAAGAGAGCTATAATGACAAGCAGAAAGCATTGAAATATCCCTCACTTCTCCCAGAAGATCCACTATCCACAAAAACTGTCTCCCACAGTCTGCCAAAAACCCCTGTGGAAACCGATCAAGGAATGGAGGTCGAATCCACACCAGCCAATTTCAACATAGTTGGAGAAGCAAGCACAGAACTCTAAGAATATCAATTCATGGAGGAGGAACTTGAAAACATTGACATTGGAGAAATGGACATTCTGGGATTAGAGAAAGCATGCAAAACAAAGAGCTTTGACAAAATCCCAGAATGACAAGTGCACAACCTGGTAGCAGTGCTATCAAGAACCCAAAGACATCATTCTCTTGGGGTCCAAACTGGAAGCACTTGGGATGGAAAGTTTATCGCTAGAGACAACAAAACACGTGGAAGGAAAACTGATATCCAGCGAACCATCAGAATAGGCGAAATTCTAATGGAGTCAGGCAGATATGCCAAGTTAACAAAATACTTCCCCAACTCCTCCCAATGAAGTTGATCTCTTGGAATATTAGAGGGCTCAACAGCCCTAAGAAAAGCAGACTTTTAAAAAATATGATCATGCAAGAAAAACCTCAAGTTCTCTTCTTGCAGGAAACAAAATGCAATTCAACCACTCTGGAAAAAATAGCTACAAAAGCGTGGCCAGGTAGCTCAATAACGGTTGTGGATACTCATGGAGCCTCTGGCGGCCTTTCAATTCTATGGGACAAGCGCACTATTCAACTCAACAATATCCATACAAATAAAAGCTTCATACAAGTAATTTTCCATATCAATGGTTCCAACATATATGGGCATTTGACCAATGTGTATTTCCTTCAGGAAACCACAAAAAAAATTGAAATCCTAAATTCCCTTTCAAAGATCAACAGTAACAGGGAACACCCTCTTTGGATTTCTGGAGGCAACTTCAATATGATTGCAGAATTGGAGGAAAAAAGGGGAGGCAGACACACAGGAAACAGAAAAGGAATTCATCTCAAAGAATTCATACAGAACAACTGGCTCATAGACATCCCCTTCAGCAACGGGACCTTCACATGGAACAACAAAAGAAATGGACCACATCTGATTTCCTCTATATTGGATAGATTTCTCCTGTCTGACAATGCAATTCACGTCGGAGGAGAATTCTTAGCTTCCATTTTACCAATATTAGGATCATATCATTGGCCCATTACCCTCTGATGGAATCGCCCTGGACAAAACATTCGAAGGCCCTTTCAGTTTGAAGCTTTCTGGTTAACTCATCCAGATTTCAACAACTTGATCAGCTTAGAATGGAGAAATTTCTTTCCTCCCAATGGCTCCAAGATGTCGCAATTCCAACAAAAGCTACAACACATCAAAAGCAAAATCAAACATTGGAACCACACGACTTTTGGCAACATTTTCCATGTTCAAAACGCCCTCAACCAAGAAATGAAGAATTTACAGCAGCGAATCATAAATGAAGGGCGAATTGAAGCTCTGTCAAAGCAGGAAAAAATCTTGGATTCACAAATCTTAGAAAGAGCTAAATAGGAGGAAACCCTCTGGAGACAAAAGTCAAGAATAAAATGGTTGAAGGAGGGAGAAAGAAACACAAAATTCTTCCATCAGTCCACAATACAACGCAGAATGCATAACACTATTTCACACATTCAAAATGCGCAGGGAGAGAGAATTGAAGATCAAACAGGCATTGACAGCAAATTCCTCAACTACTTCAAGCAAGCCCATCAAGAACCAGGTATAGATCGAATGCCGGCCATAGAGTCTATTATGAGCAATATTCCTAAATTAATTTTAGAGGAGCACAATCAACTCCTTCTTAAGCCAGTGGACCCTCAGGAGGTAGAAATTGTTGTGCATCAATTGAAAGCTGGAAAGGCGCCAGGTCCGGATGGATTCACTTCAAATTTTTTTCATCACTTCTGGGATCTAATTAATCTGGAGGTCTGGCAAGTGGTAGAGGAATCGAGATCATTAAGATGGATGTACCCTGGGTTAAATGCCACCTTCATGGCACTAATTCCCAAAGAAGCGAAGCCTAGTACTGCTGATAAATATAGACAGATTGGCTTATGAAACATAATCTGTAAAATTGTTTCAGGGGTGATTGTTTCTTGTCTGAAAACATTGCTCCCTCTCATAATATTGCCAGAGGAATCAAGTTATGTAGAAGGTCGGAAGATAACTGATGGCATTATCCTAACTCACAAGATAGCTCATTCTTTGAAGATCTCCAAGAAACCAGGTATGTTGCTAAAAATTGATATATCCAAGGCTTTTGACAGTTTAAGCTGGGTTTACATAAGGGAAGTCCTAACAGCTTTTGGCTTTGCTCCCCCCTCGGTAAGATGGGTCATGAGTTTGATATCCTCATCCTTTTTTTCGGTGCTAATCAATGGTATACCTTCACCTACTTTTCGCCCCTCCAGAGGAATTAGGCAAGGAGATCCTCTCTCACCATTCCTCTTTGTTATCATGGCTGAAGGACTGGGTCGAAAAATTCGATCAGCCCTTCAATCTCATCTCATTAAAGGCTTATCTTTCCATAACTCTCCTACCTTTACCCACCAACAGTTTGTTGACGACAACATGCTCTTTGTCCATCCCTCTGTTTCAGAAGCTCGTCAACTCAAATCCCTGTTTCTGGAGCCAATGGATCAAATCCCAAATTTTTTTCTTTAACACCCCAGCTACAGCTCAAACTGCCATTTCTCATATCCTAGGTTTCACCATTGGAGCTCTTCCTTCCAAGTACCTTGGAGCGCCTCTCATGACCTCAACTTACAAACATTCCTCCTGGAAAATCCTTCTGGAAAAGTTAGAAGCTCGTCTCTTCCTTTGGACTCACAGATCCCTCAATATGGCCAACAAGCTAGTCCTCATCAAAGTTGTTCTTCATTCCATGCCACTTTACCTCTTTTCCATTCTAGGTGCCCCCAAATGGGTCCTCAAGGAAATCAAAAGGCTCCAACATTCCTTCTTATGGGGAAGCTCCAGCTCAACCTGTAAGTGGGCTCTTGTAAAATGGGAAAAAGTCTGTCTTCCGAAATTTGCTGGTGGTATTGGTTTAAGAGATCTGGACCATAGCAACAAAGCCATGGGAGCAAAGATTTGGTGGTGATGGCTCTCAGCGCCCCTTACCCCATGGGCCTCCCTTTGGACTGCCAAATATGCAAGTAACAGCCCTATTGAAGAACGAATACGTATGTCAGAAGATAGCAATGGTTCAGTCATATGGAACTCAGCCAAACAACACAAGAATTTAATACAACAACATTGTTTTTGGGAAATCAAGAATGGTAACACAGCTCGGTTCTAGGAGGACTCTTGGTAGCAATTGCGAAAGATCAGAGATCTTCTCTCTCACCTGCAGTCCCCAGAGTAGGATATGCATGAATTAGACAAGGTCAATAACTTTTGGATGACTAACTCCACATCGGAATACAGAAGATGGATTGATGCAGACCAAATCCTAAGGCATGGTACAGAACAGGTTCAGCAAGCTCTTTCCTCAGAACTACAAAAAAAGGAAAATTCCTTTTGCAGAAGAGACGGATATTCTTAGATGGGGCTATGAAGAAAAAGGTACATTCACCACACAGGAGGCATACAACATAATTCTCAAGGAGCATTTAATCAAAGATGAATTATGGGCAAAGTCTGGGACCTTCCAATTGGCTGAAAGTTTCCACTTTTTTGTGGCTTCTCTGTCAAAATAAAACACTCACATGGGACAATCTTAGGAAAAACAACTATCATGGACCATCCAGATGCCCAAATTGTAAGCTACAGGAAGAATCAGGAAAGCACTTCATGCAATCTTGGTGTCTGGCGCGTAAGTTGTGGGAAAAAGTCAGCTTTCGATGTCAAAAGGAGGGACGAATCCAGGGAGACGTTACAGCTACAGTTCGCCAATGGAACAAATCTCCCTATCAAAGTAAACTTCTAAACACTCTGTGGAAGTTGATCCCTGGACTCCTTATGTGGAACATCTGGAAGGAGAGAAATCGTCGGGTATTTAAAGACCAATCTATGCCCCTGGAAAATCTATGGACCATTCTCTACCAAAATCTTAAAGAATTTCTCTCCCTTTACTCCTGGTCCCAGGATGACCTTCCTTTCATCCCGCAAGAGCTTTTCATTTGGACGAACTGGAATATTCTTCTTAATCTTGAGCTCATCCACAAAGGCAATCAATCCTCTCTAGATGGTTCTTCCACTAAATGGATTCCTCCACCTCCCAATGTAACAAAGCTAAATTTTGATGGAGCCTCAAAGGGAAATCCAGGTAATTCGGGCTTTGGAGGAATCTTCAGGAATCATCAAGGTACACCCCTTTTATCCTTCTTTAGCTCAAAAGGTTGGGATACTAATAACTCTGCAGAATTGGAAGGCCTTTGGCAAGGTCTTATTATAGCTCAAACAAAGGATTCTTCCCACTTATCATCGAAGGGGACTCTCAAATTATTACAAATATGATCTCAAAAATGTTACAAGGCACTACTTCGCACAAGGTTAGTAAGAGCTGGTGAACGGAAAGAAGGATTGAGCTCCTTGCTAACTGGCTCTCTCAGCACAGGGCCATACATATCAAGCATACCCGACGAGAAGGAAATAAAGTCACAGACTTTTTAGCTAATATTGGAGTGGATTGTAGGTTGGAACTTCATACCGAAGCATTCTCCAGTCTCATCTCAACCTCCCAACTTACAACTTACAACAATATCATGGACAATGATAGATACCAAGCAGAGGACACTCACCCGGATGTAGGTGGTTTGACAGGTATTAATGCGGGTTAATACCGCTGCAGGCATATGGTACAGTAGGTGGCAACAATGCGCACCTCCCTAGGCCATTACGCAGATGGATGAGACAGATATTAACTGTAGGAGGATCGCTCCTCTTGTGAATTTATTTTTGTAGAGAGCTTGAGAAATCTCTCCTAGTTTGGCTTTGATGGTGGATTCGGCTCCTCTGGTTGATTTATAGCCCTGGCCTCCTCCCATGCTTGCTGCTCCAGTCTCTCAGCCCTATTCTGGTTCGATGGTTAAGTTGCAGGTCTGGTTTCTCGGCCTTTGTAGGTAACCTTACTTAAGCTCCATTATAGGCAGGTGCTATATTCCTGGTTCTTCTGCTCCCTCAGACTATCCGGTCCCTGTGTCAATGGTTCATCATCGAGGTAGTTTCCGCCATGGTGGTGGTCGTGGACGGCGAGGGCGCGCTCAGCCTGCTCCTTCACCCATCATTCCTCTGACTTCGGCTTCTCCTGCCTCTGCAACCAGCAGACCTACCCCTTATAGCTCCTTTCAGACCACCCACTTCACGTTCCATAGTCGATTGAACCAGCTTGTTCTGTCTGCTAGCATCACGGTCATTTTTTCAGAAGAGGAAGCTAGGCCCACTACTGAATCAAACACCCCTTCCATTGATTCTCTAGGAGGCAGCACGCAGCAGTGGATTGATGTGGGCTTTGATATCCATGGTGGCAATATGCAGGCAGAAGGATTTGAGGACGATATCCCCATGGCTCCTGCTGGTTCTCAGCAGAACACCCCTGCTCCTGAACAGAACACCCCTGCTCCTGATCAATAGCTGGATGGCTCGGACAGCTTGCGACACTTGGCAATTTCTCTAGCTCGCAACACCTCGGAGCACAGGGCAAACACAGACGACGTGTGGATGGGGGATCCTTGCCCAATTGTAGAGGAGGATCCGGAAAACGACTTCAATGTCTGAAGATTTCTGGGTTTTGGGTGCTACTCTGGTTCTCTCTGGTCTCAATTTCTTTTTGTATCACCTATATGGCTATTGTCTTTATTTCTTTGTCTACATCTCTCCTTCTTAGGTTTACAGCTAGGTCACATTGTCAATTTTGTGTGTATGTACTCATGCTCAGTTACAGCTTGGCAGTTCAGTCAATTTGGTGCTGGATTACGAGAGGTTTTTTTTTTGTCTCAGAATGTTTTGTATCAGATTAATCCCAATTTTGGGATTATCTGCCTGTGAAAGTGAATTCCTGTACCTCCTTTGAGGCCTTGTCATCTCTGTAAATATTTTTACTTTTTAATAGAATTAGTCTTTACCCAGAAAAAAATAAAAATAATAAAAATAAAAATAAATAAATAAATAAATAAAAAAAAATAAAAATAAAAAAAATTATCAAAGTTTCATCAATGTTAACTACTTATACATTTGGAACAAGTAAATAAATCAAGCATATATGTAAACATACTTCAGATCCTTTAGATCTGAGTCTTCTCCTTGCTCCCTAATGCACACCTATTTCAGATCAAATCACACATGAATAACCTATTACATGCACACTTAACACCTTGATCTCCATATCCTTATATATATTTAACCTTAGCCAATACCTTAGGTAAATCTCTTGGTAATTTCAATGGTATTCTTTGACAAGATCAAATAACCGTTGTTTCTTCCATCACTATGGGCTAATACCATGGTAAAGACCCCTGGTATTCAAATTACCATGGCTCGGATTCTATACACAAATTTTCTTCACTATACTTGTGTTTGTATGGAACCTTGCTTCTTAGGACCCATGTATATTTTCTCAAATTTTACCTTTACTATCTATTTGTCTCTAAACTCTCATTCCTCTATCCATATCACCTGTAACATCTATATCACTCTGCATGAACATCATGTTATTACAATTTTGAAATATTTCTCAAGTAGGTTGCCATCAAGGACAACACATTAGCCATATTTCCAACAAATTTAAGATGTAATTTGTGCCTTTCTTGACTAGGTGGTATTTTTCACTTCTTTTCTCAATACCTTGTTTTTTGTTTCCTCGATGAGGCCCTTCCATTCCATATCAGGAATCATGGGTGGGAGCTCATACCTAGAGTTTCTCCTATAGTGGTCTCGTAGTTTTTTTAACTTTTTTTCTGGTTGTGCAAATGATCTTGGTTTCATTGAAGGTATCTGCCCTAAATAGATCTTCAAGGTAGTCCATAAGATATTTTTAAGATTGTAATTTTGACAATTCCACCTTCGGTGTATGCTGGGCCCAAAAAAGTAACACTTTGTCGTCCATTATTGTATAAACAAAGTTATTATCTACATGAAAAAACATACGATCATTAGTTTGAAAATAATAATATGGATGACTTATCTTTTAGATAGAAAACATCAAATGGTAAAAAAAGAAAAGATACCATTAACATTTGGTGTTCTTGTTGGAATTCCTTATTCCTTCACCAAAAACTTGTAGTCAATATTCCCCGTTCTCTTAACACATGATGCTCCAAGAAATGAACCCATAATGTCATCAATATTAGGTCACCTTTGTCACCACCTAATCTAGAGCTTGGATTTCTGTTTGGCTTGATGGTCATGTGCTGATTGGTCACAACCAGTGGTCTGGACCCAGTGTCAGTACTAGGGGCATGGCCACTCATAGGTGGAGTAGTGAACAACAACCTCACAAATATATGTTGGGTGCTAGTGCTGGCCATATGCTCATGTCATGTCTTTTTAATTCCACTAGTAACAACACCGAGCCAAAGATCCGATGACTGCTATGTGGGGGGGGGGGGGGGGGGGGGGGGTTTCCTCCAAATAACTCTACATAAGAATCAAAATATTTTTTTGATTAAATAATGTAAAAGCTAAAAACAAACTTTTAGAATTAAACTCATGACATAAGAAAGAAAAAAGAACTCACTCTAAAATATGGTTATTACCTCACATGATTGAAGATGTTTTTTGAATTGATTGATCCTAGTGTCAGTCATAGGATTTCCATCCCTATTGCGAATGAAGTCCATAATTTGTTTGTTTGCTTTCGCCACATACTTTCTTATTTACGCCACAAGGTTTGGGGATTACCACAAGTTTTCCTCATCAAGAACATCATCGTCATGGTGATCAAACTAAATATATCGACAAAATGAAAGTTATTATTTTGATTATATAAACAAATAATCAAAATTTCATGTTTACTTTTGACGGTGCAACTACTTTTTCATGTAGATAAACTTGCCACATAATAATATAATTAGAGCAGTGATATGATTTTTAAAAATGTTAAGGAAAAAGTGAACTATGTAGATATTGGTGGCCACCACCTATTCCACTTGGACCCCTACCATTGTTTCTTTCATTTTTTTAGTTTCCTTATTTATAACACAATTTACTATTTTTGGTAGTTTTTAAGGTCCTGAACTTTCGGGGCCATTTTGAGGCCCTAAACGACATTTTTTTGGGAATGCTAGGACCAACATGTGTTTTTAACTAATGTTGGTCATGCAAAATTTGTATTCCTTGGATAGATCTTTCTAACGAAGTATTTTGCACGTCAAATAGAGATCATATGTGAAAGTTATGACCCCAGGAAGTTGATGTACCAATTTACCCAAACGGGGCCCATAGTTTGACGCTTCATCTATTAGGGTTAGGTTTCTGGATGTTTAGTATTTTCCATTGTTTCTCAATAATAAATAGGCCTTTGAGCCTTATTGTAACACAGTTTAGAGGCATGTATCCACCACATCTCTTCTCAAGGATAAGCTACCATCACCCGAGCTAGTCTTATTTCCATTCTATTTGTAAGCATATTTTGGTATTTGATATTAATGAAATCAATTGTTATTTCTATTGAATCTTTGTATTTATTGTTATATCTATAATTTGTTGCATTCCTATTTAAATTTGGATTAGTGGTCTCATATCAGAAGTTTAAATAGAGGAAGCAAGACTTTGGATCTGTGAATCCGAGGCAAGGGAAAGGTGCCCCCTGTTAGCATCAGTGCTTTCACACTACCATCATTGATCAAATTTCTCTTTTTCATTTCATATTAGGTGTCCCATTCTGATGAGATGCACTCCATTAGGTCATGGGTCAATTGATGGTAGGGTTTTCTTTCATTTGTCCCTCATGCTATATACTTGCTGATCTAGTTCACATATCCTTTCAGTCATTCATAGTCTTTCCAATTCACTTCATTTGTAAAAAAATTCAGTCTTAGAGTTTGGTCTTTTTAGGTCTTAGGGTTTTTCTCCATTGTCGTTCACATGAAAAATAAATGTCAGTAGACACATGAGGAGGTTAACCAAAGTTTAAAAGATCATTATTTCTTTGTTTGTAAGCTAAATAAAGCTCTTTAAACTCAAAACTTGTTTTGATTTTAGAAACAGAGCATTTGTATTTTATCATTTCACTTCCATGTATTTCAATGTAATTTTGTGGCTTCTATGTGTAACAACTATTCATATCTTGCTCCTGGTGACATGCTAACTTAGTCAACTCCCGCCACTGCAAAAGTCAAAGAGATGAGCATCATTCCACCTGTGAACATGCCAAAAGTCAAATATCAACTAAAACAGAGTATTTCAAGGAAGCAAACAAACATTAATGTGGGTTATGTTAAATGAAAAATCAAAAGGCTTGAAAAGGTATAAAAGGATTTTCATCACTCATATCACCTCATTGTGAAGTTCAAAGTGCTAAGGAGAATCCAAAAGGTGATTTTGAGGTGTCATTGGAGAAAAATGCAAGCGTTGCGAACCTATTTCCTGGCGCTACACATTCATTTGATGTTGTGCATTAGATGCTTTCTCACAATGTAAATTAACAAAGGCATTGTGCATGCATTTGGCACTGCGCATCTGTTGGAAACTGCCCACATAGTGCTGAAACCTTCAAACAAACCCAAAATCGCTCAAAATTCCTCCAATTTGCAAAGATTTCTTTCCTTCACATGTAAGTATTGCAGTTTCTCTTTCTATAAGGAATTCTTGTGCTTAGGTCTTTTGAAAGACTAAACCCTAGTTACTATTAAAACAAGTTTTTCCATAAAGTTCACTATTTACATAGCTGTCTTTTTCATACTTGGTGACTATCCCTTTAAAAACCTAACCCCTATACACACTCCCCTAAGTTTCATTTTCTTCATGTTTTCCCATTCCCTCACATGACACTTCCCTAAAATCCTACTTACATACATAACCCCTATACCCTAAATTACCTAAACCCTACTCATTCCCTTCATACCCTATTCCCTCAAATCTTACACTACATCAAATCTCACTCATATCCCTATTCCGTCCCACTCATTCTCTTTCTTTTGAAAATATATTCATACTCATCATTCACCCACACTAACTTTCTTTCCTCACTAGCATTTATAGTTAATCAAGCCAATGGATAGTGATTATGAAACTAGGGACGAGACCCTTAGTGACAGTTCTAGGGAAAAAAATTATAGCTGAGAAGACCTCACAAAGGAGGGAAGATAACTAGCGAGGAGCCCATTAGCTGAGAAGACCTCACAAAGGAGGGAAGATAACTAGGGAGGAGCCCATTAGCCCAGGGAATTACTTGCCTATCCATTTGCCATCACATGTTTCACGCATCAACCTTGTTATGATTTCTATGAAATGGTGGAGAGGATCAAATTCCACCATGAATTAGCGAGGCTTTTTGTGACACACCTAGACAATAATGAAATACAACTCGTTGGAGTTACTTTCAATATATCACCTACTATTATTTCAGAGGCTACAAGCATTCCAAACATAGGCGAAAAATGGAACAAAGGGTAGTACATTGACAGGGAACTTTATGAGCCTTACATCAAGGCTGCATGCCTTAGCAAGTTGAAAGAGTGTTTCCATTTAAATTCTTATAGGACAGGTTTGACCCACTCATGAAGATCATCATTAAATATTTTACTTGTGAAGGTAGGTTTTCATGGTTGTATGCCTACCACATTATATTATTGATGCATTTTACTAGAGTGCGAATGATGGATCTTCCTTTCTTCATGTTCTGGAATAGTGAAAAGATAGCACACTATGTCAAGAAAAAGCCATATCCCCAACAAATGAATATCATCTACCACTTCTCTCTGACCAATATCATTGTGTTGCATCAGTTGAATAGACTGAATATACCATGGGAAACCTTCATTTCTCATGAGGTTTTCAAAGGTCCTCAAATATTTTCATCAGTTCATCAGGAGGAAACTGAACCTTCAAGACATGAAAAAGTCAAAGAAACTGAAACCTTGTAAGTGCCAGTGTTTGTCACCTATGAGAGAGCCACTAGGAGGATTTTTGCAGCTACCAAGCAAGTACTGTCTCCACAAGGAGTGGAAGGGGTCTCGCCTTCATCTACAGTCCATAGGCAAATGCTATCTCCACCTAGAGTGGAAGGGGCTTTGCCTTCTTCTCCAGCTAAGTAGGTACAGGTTGGGAAGCAACAGAAGGGAAAAGATAAAGGAAAGAAAAAGATGCATGAGGATGATCCTAGTGAGGAGCAAGAGAGGGATTTTGTCCTTGTGGACCATGAGGTTGCACCAGAGGTGGATGTCATGGACTTGGATGCTCAAAATCCAAGGAGTGTCAAGGATTTGATCATCAAGGAAAAATAGGCTGACGTTCAAGCCCTATCAGTCAATTTAGAAAGATAAAAGTGGATAACCAAATATCTTGAGTAGGAAAACAAGAAATTAACTGATAAACAAGCTATTATGGAATTGCAAATGATTACGGAAGAAAGGCAAGAGGCAAAGAAAGCAAAGGGAAAGATGACCTCCATTGAGCAAGAAATTGAGAATGACCAAGAAACTTGGTTAGAGAGGGTGAATATTCACCTTGAGAAGCTGCTTGAGAAGGCCAATAAAGAGAATAAAATGCTTCGCCACATGGCTTATCAATATTTAACCTGGAACAAGATATGCAATATAAGAATGAGAATGCTAAAGGCAAGGTTGAGGAAAACTTTGAGAATCCAAAAGGAGAAAAACAAATTAGAAATTCTTGTTGATGCTTCATTAGCTCATCATAGCAATTTTTGAGGGTTCCTTGTCCCAAATTTGGGGAAATTTTGAGAAAATTTTTGCAATTTTGAAATTTTGAAATTGGAAACACAGGAAAACCCAATAGATGCGCAGCACTGCTTCTGACTGAAGCATCCTTTGAGAGAATGGTTTGCATTTTTGGATTTAGCATGAAAAAAAAAAAAAGAAAACCCAAAAAGTTTCATCAATTTTGGAGCAAATATTGGTCACCTAAAGGCCAAAAAACCATCAAAAAATGACCTCTCTGCCACTTTTTTTACACACAAGAAGCAGTCTTGTGAGATGCCATTTTTGAGGGATAAAATGACATCCAAATCTAGAAATTCAAGTTGTTCTAGAAAGTAGACTCAAGAAGATTTCCAATGAGCTAACCTGAACCCAATTTGGACACTAGGAAGGTCCCCAAAACTGGCTTGGAAAAATGTTGCGCATTGGATCAGGGGCGCTGGGCATTAGATGAAAATTGCCAGTTTGGCTCCAAAATCAAAATTTCGCCTAGATTTTTTGTAATTTGAATTTTGGGCTCTTTTTAGATAAATATATGAATGTAATTGATGCTATGGGATGTAAATATAATTTGAAAATGACTCTTAGAGGTAAATTCATCATTTTGAGGTGGTTGAGGGAGGAATGAATTAGTTTCCATGGTTTTAGAGGCAAGTTGTTCCACTGCCTATATTCCTGTTCGTAGTTCAGATATGGTTGAAACCACCCCTCTTCTCATGGATTTGACCCTTGATGGCTAGCACAGGTGGTTTGGTTCCTATATTATATACTTTCTTAGTCATTTGAAAAGGTTGGACTCTTTTGGAAGTGGTGCACACATTGTATACTTTAATGAGCAGATTGGCAAGGAATAAAACCAGGTTTTGTAGCTATTTTTGTGGGATTCTTGTGATACTGTGTTTTTGTATTGTTTCTTCTTCTGTAATAAGTTATTCTTATGTGTTA
Source organism: Pinus taeda (assembly GCA_000404065.3). Taxonomy (NCBI): domain Eukaryota; kingdom Viridiplantae; phylum Streptophyta; class Pinopsida; order Pinales; family Pinaceae; genus Pinus; species Pinus taeda. The sequence goes on along the minus strand of APFE030689664.1, from coordinate 63,117 downwards.
TATGTTTCAGAACCTTTTCCATTCTTCCTAACTAAATGAATCAAGAGAAATAGGAAAAATACATTGATAACAGTGCTTTGCCTTGGGAATGCATTTAGTTTTTTATGTTTTCAGCAGTCTAAAGAGGATTCATGGTCTTTGCATGCCCTCCTTAGCCCCTCAGTAGTCTTAAATCAACCATCTCATTCAATTCCAAGTGCATAAAAAGTTATCTATCTCGCCCCACAGAACATGTTTGCAATTTTGACTTGATTTCCCAGACCCAAGCTGCCTACTCCATTTGATCCAGCAACCAAACCTTCAAAAGCAACCAAAAACCCTAGAGCTACTATACCTAGCCTAAAATCTAATTTCAATTCAGTCATCTCAAGCTGTAATTGCAATCATGTTAACTAGAGATAGCCCTCTCCTGACCTGGTAGGGCTAGCTACCAGGTTAAGCGTCGTTTGTGGTTATCCTAGGATTGCCTCCCTTCAACCTGAAGTTGATCTAGGCTTTAACATAGTGGTGACCATACTGGGAAGAAAGATAAATCACCCCAGTACATTTGAGAAATTTTTAACTTTTGGATGACAAGTTTAGAAATTTTGTACACTGAAAATTGGAAAATTGTAAAGGAATATCAAAATCTTGTAAATTTCTGAACACACTAGCTTCAAGAAGATACACCAAGTCCAATCCTGATCCCGATCCTCCTCCTATCTTTGAAAATCTTAATCTCATTCCCAGGATCCTTAGACAAGAGAGTTTATCAAGTCCTAGACCAGTTTTCCGATCTCATTCATGCCCTATGGAGTGGTTGTTCCTTGAAGATCTTCCTTTCGATGAATACTTTGGTCTATCCTTGTTTAGAACTACATCAGATAGTGAATTGCTAGACATAGTTTTAGACCTTGAATTCATCAAAGAACTTGAAGTTGAAAAGGAAAAATTGATAAGTAACCATAAGCTTCAAAACTCTCCTTAGTCATCTATCAGCACTGATCGAATTCCTGAACTCTCTGATTCGGCTTCAACGTCTTTTGCCTCATCATCATTTCCTCATATTTTAGAGAATAACCTGACACCTTCGTTCATACCTTCAATCCCTCAACAGCCTGCCATCACACCTCAAATACCTGTCTCTTTCACGAAATCAATTCCTCCTGTTGTCACAAATCCCTCTGTTGTTTCAACATCAGTTTCAAATCTGCCATGAGCCATGGCTACCAGATATGCACCTCTCATCCTGCCTCAAAATTTGGATGCTATGCCTGCTAATTACCAAATTAAGATACCATTATTTGATGCTACTCAAGGTACCACAGTGCAGCAGCATGTTGACTAGATGAATGACTTCTATGATCTCCATGAGGTAGATGAAGAGAATGTGACCATGCGATCATTTGTGCAAATTTTTGGAGGCGAGGTTTAAAAGTGGTTTAGAGCACTATCAGCGGGATCCATTAATACTTTTTCGGTTCTACATAGACAATTCCTGGACCGATGGGAGGTAAATAAAAATCCACTCCAAATTCTTTCTGAGTATGAAAATATAAAAAGGAATGTAGGTGAAAGTGTCCAAGATTACTATGTAAGGTTCAATACAGTTTATAACGCTATTCCAGTTGACATCAAGCCACCAATGGGCTTAGTGTTGCTCAAATTTCCTGATGGCTTCGATGCTAACATGGCATATTAGTTGAGAGAAAGAGATCCTACCACACTTCAGGACATGCAGAAGAACGCGGTAAGTGTAGAGGAAAATCTGTTGGCCAAGAGAGCACGGATGAAGACCAAAAAGAAGGTTACTATAAAGGAAGAGGCATCTTCTTCAGATGTTAAGGAAAATCATATACTCTGAAAAATTTAGAAGATGTTTGATCAATTGACAATTGCAGGCGAGCCTGAGAACACAATCAGAAATCCAAACTTTCGAGGATAGTGTTAGCCTCCTGCTACAACAGGTTACTCATCTTTCATGATTGACATTTTTACATGCCAAATATGTCATACTTTGCATGCTGCAATATTCCATATTTGCTTCATAAGCCAAGGAAGGATGCCATGAAAGTGTGCTGGTCCAATTGCCACTATTGTGTTCAAAATTTTGGTGAGTCATTTCATTTTTGAAGAAGTTTCAGTTAAAGGGAGGTCCAAACAACTTAATCTTGGTCTCCCTAGGTTTCAATTTCCTATTGTAGAATATCGAGAATCACCATATGTCCAAATAGCTTAACCTTGGCAGATTTTTAGACAGGTAGAGAAGCATGGGTGCTCAACAGCCTAATCTGAGCCCCTGGATGAAATAAGTGTAGATATAGATAGGAAAAAGGTAAAAAGAAAAGTTGAAAGTACAAAGAGTAATGGGGTCATCTAGAATCTCTTTACTAGATGGATTTTCAGGTTTCAATCAAATACTTGTTCACCTAGATGACCAAGACAAGATAGCCTTTACCACACCCTGGGGAACATTTAAGTATGTTAAAATGACTTTCGGGCTAAAGAACGCTGGTGCCACCTTTCAAAGGGCAATGGATATTGCATTTGCCAAGGAAATCCATGAATTCCTTGTTGTCTATCTTGATGACTTAACCCCTTTCTCCAAATCTGATCAAGAGCACCTCAAACATTTAAGGCAAATCTTCATGACATGCAGGAAATATGGCATTTCCTTAAACCCCAAGAAATCCTTGTTTGGCCTTGAGGAAGGTAAGTTTCTAGGCCACATCATTTCAAAAGACGGTATCAGAATTGATCCTGAAAGGATCCAGGCTATCCTTCAAATTCCATACCCAAGAAACATAAAAGAGTTGCAAGCATTCCTTGGAAAGATCAATTTCCTAAGGAGATTTATCCCAAATTTAGCCGAACTGATAAGACTATTAAGCAACATGCTAAAAAAGGATGCCAAGGTAAGATGGTCTCTTGAAACCAAGCAAGCTTTTGAGAGTATCAAAGCTGCCTTGACTCAAACGCCTGTACTCACAAGCCCAAAATTTGACAAAGATTTTATCATTTTTTCCTTTGCCTCTGAGCACACCATAGTAGTTGTCCTTTTGCAAAAAGATGATTTAGGAAATGAAAATCCAATTGCATTTTTCAGCTGAGCCTTAAGAGATGCACCCTTGAAATATCAAATTATGGAAAAGCAGGCCTATGCCCTTGTTAAAGCCATCAAAGACTTTAGAGTTTATATTCTATATTCACATGTGATTGCCTATGTCCCAAACTCTGTTGTAAAAGACATTTTAACTCAAGAGGGACTAGAAGTCAGAAGATGCAAGTGGATTGCTAGCATTCTTGAATATGACATTGAGATAAAACCCACCAAGTTGATAAAGGGACAAGGTCTAGCCAAGCTAATGTCAGAAACAAATTTTCAAGCCTTAGACATCAACCAACTGGACAATGAACAGGAGCTGGAAACTCCACAAATAAGTGAAACCTTTTTACAATCCTCATGGTATGCTGATGTTTGCTATGTATTGTTAAACCTGTGTGCTCCCCCAGGATTGTCCAGAACCAAAAAGAGATTTTTAAAAATGAAAGCATCAAAGTTTTGTGTCTTAGATGGTGCCCTGTTTTGGAAAAATCATGAAGGAATATTGCTAAACTGTTTAACCATAAACGAAACCAACAGCATCATGAAAGAATTCCATGCAGGGGACTATGAAGGGCATCTATATTGGAAGTCCACTGCTGACAAGATTTTAAGGGCTGGTTATTATTGGCCCTCTCTATTTGCAGATGTCAAGAAATTTGCGATTTCATGTCACAAATGCCAAATCTTTGAAGGAAAAAGAAAACTGTTGCATTTTCCCCTTAAGCCTATCTCAACCGAAAAGCCTTTTCAACAATGGGGTCTTGACTTCATAGGTGAAATCCATCCCTCTTCATCAGGCCAGCATAAGTGGATTTTAACAGCCACCGACTATTTCACCAAGTGGATTGATGCCATCCCATGTAGGCAAGCCAATGACTCCACTATTATCCGATTCCTTGAGGACAATATCCTTTCTAGATTTGGCTGCCCTGAGAAAATCATCACTGACAATGCTGCTGCCTTCAAATCCAGAAACATGATCAACTTCTACCATAAATTTCACATTACCTTGGGCCACTCTTTAGCCTACTATCCTCAAGGTAATGGATTGGCCGAATCATCCAACAAAAGCCTCATCAATATAATAAAGAAAGTGCTGGAAGAGAACAAAAATAATTGGCATAGGAAGCTCACAAATGCCTTGTGGGAAGACAGACTCTCAACCAAGAGATTCATTGGGATGAGCCCTTATGAGCTAGTTTATGGCATGGAAGCCAGATTTCCTTCCTCTTTGGGCATTCCAACTATCAAACTATTACAGGAGATTCAGGCTGAACCAAATTACATTCAAAGAAGAATTAATTAGACCATTCATCTTCAACAAACCAGAGAGCAAGTGTATGACAGAGCTCAGATTTTGTAGGAGAAGCTCAAAAGGATGTTTGATAAGAGAGCCAAGGCTGAGGATTTCTGTGTTGGCAGCAAAGTTATAAGGTGGGATTCATGAAGAGAAGACAAGGGAAAACATGCAAAATTTGATTTTCTTTGGAAAGGTCCATTCATTATCAGCACTGTGCAAGGCAATAACACATATTTCCTCAAATCTGTAGATGGTTGCTCAGCTGAAGAGGGCCCTGTAAATGGCCGAATGTTAAAGCATTATCATGATCCCTTTTGTTGAAGATCTTCTAGCGACATTATGTATGTACATAAATGCTTGTATATATCAGCATTTTATTTTATTTTGTATGTAACAATTTGGATGATATAGCATGCAGAAGAAAGCAGGCAATGCTTCACAGTTCATGGGAAGTTCAGTTGAGGGAAAGTGCTGTTCTCATTCCATAGTTTCAATTATCTAACAGTCAGCACTAATAAGGTTCAATCTACAGCAACAATAGAAGATCAAGGCAGTCTGACCCATTGTTCTTGACTTTTCACAAGGAAAAGCCATCCCCAAGTGGAGCCACTGTTAGCCTCCTATTACAGCAGGTTACTCATCTTTCATGATTGACATTTTTACATGCCAAATATGTCATACTTTGCATGCTACAATATTCCATATTTGCTTCAGAAGCCAAGGAAGGATGCCATGAAAGTGTGCTGGTCCAATTGGCATTGTTGTGTTCAAAATTTTGGTGATTCATTTCATTTTTGAAGAAGTTTCAGTTAAAGGGAGGTCCAAATAGCTTAATCTTGGTCTCCCTAGGTTTCAATTTCCTGTTGTAGAATATAGAGAATCACCATCTGTCCAAACAGCTTAACCTTGGCAGATTTTTAGACAGGTAGAGAAGCATGGGTGCTCAACAGCCTAATCTAAGCCACTGGATGAAATAAGTGTAGATATAGATAGGAAAAAGGTAAAAAGAAAAGTTGAAACGCTGGGTCTGTAAGTCTAAGTGCACCCAAACCAAAAAGAAGAAAAAATACTAGGTAAGTAGGCTGGGTAGGTAGTTTTGAGGTTGCAAAATGTTGATTTGTGATCAATTTCATGTTTTCAAGTGTCATATCTATTCAAAGTCACAAATGTCAGGCAATTTCCATTTGAAGGGACTCAAGCAAGGCATGTCTAACTTCCCCTTCTTTTTCTTTCCTCAATCACTCACTAACTTCCTCATAGAGGTCAAGATCTGTTTGATATCTCTCAGTTTCATCATTTTCATATCAATTGCCTTGGTAAAGATCTACTTTACTCAAGGAATGTTCATAGTTCCTTTATGAACCATTTTCCCCTAATAGCCTAAGATTCACATGATTAGCACTTTCTTATCACTGATCATATTAACTACTAATTATACTATGTAGCTCCTTATCTATCTCCCCTTCCCCTACTAAAACTATGTTAATAACTCCCCTATATACTTATCCCCTCCCGCTGGTTGAAAAATAACCATAAAGTAACTTTGGGAATTGCTAAGTTTATCTAAAACTTAGCAAGAACCCTCCTTTCGTCTCAAAAAACCATCTCCCAATGCAAAGGATCCCTTCCTATGCATTAAGTCCCTCCTCTAATGTGTAAAACCCCCTTTGCATTGCCTTTGGACTCATTCCATGGCATAAATTCCTCCTTCCGATCGCACAAAACCCATGCTCCACCCCTTTTCCTAAAGTCCCACAAGTGAATAAATTAACCCCACACATTTAACCCCAAAAACCCACTTTCCTAATGTTTTCCCCCCCGCCGAATTAAATAATTAAATAAAGGTGCGCAGGGCCTTGTCCTTATCCCTCCGCCGCCTTACCTTATCCGCCAGCAGTCAGATCTGCCACGCCCATGATCTACGGTGGGCTGGTATTTTCCCGCCCCAAGCTGTCGAGGGTTAGCGTCTGGGACATCAGCGGTTTTGTCGTCGTACTCCTGCCACGCATCGCCCTCCTAGCTGTGGCGGAGCCCCCCTGCCAATATTGCCCAGTCGCAAAAGCAGTGCGCCCGAAACCAGAAACCACCCTCCCCTTGTGTGACATAAGCATCGCGTCACCCTGCCACATCACCGCCACCTCACTCCTTCCTGCCTGCGTCAGCCTCCTGCCACCGTACTTCCACATCATCACCCTGCCGTACTGCCACGTCACCTCGCTGATGTCATCATGCTGACATCATCACCATACAAGGGGGTCCCACTGATGATGTCATGCTGACATCATTCGCCGTACCGGTGACGACATGCTGATGTCACCCGTAAAAAAAACACACAAGCACGAAATCAAAGCTTCAGAAGCCCAGAATGAAAAACAGGGGTAGTTTTCGATGCGTGATTAGCGCTTAGTACCGAAAAGGGCAGAAAATGGCCGATTTTGTAGTTTTTAGCATATCAGCAGAGAGAGAGAGTGTCCTGATTCAATTACCAAAGAATATCAGGGGAAATGAAGCCAAATCTAATGCCAAAGAGTATCAGTGTTGCAACAAATGTATCAGTGAAGATCTGTCAGTGCCCTGAAGCAGGAAAACATTAAAGAAGCCTCCAAGAAATTCAACAAAACAATAAAGGCCGTTTAAAGGCACTCAAATCACAGTTACTGCACATCAAAGTCACATAAAGATCAGTGGACCAAAACTCAAAGCACAGTTATTTCAGAAGCAATGAACCAAGTCACCAAGGACACCATATTAACTCATTTTGATCCAGCTGCCTCTGGCGCAGCTCAATAGATATTTACTTGCATTTAATTCCAGCATAAGTATAGGTTTAAAAAGCTTTTCCCGCAGACCTGTTTTAGGTCGTCTGTAATAAATATTTTTGGATATTTACCCTATATATACAGCCCTGAACAATGTAATGAGGGTTGTTGTTACTGGTTGGATAGTTTGCTAATGCATTCTAAGAGAGACTCGCACTGTGTATTTGACATTTTTCTATAATCAAAGACTTCTTACGAGCTTGGAGAATGGACTGTTTGATATGTTGCTAATGTTTCTGAAGATTGAATGAGGGAAATATTGTGCTGTTTTATGAATCAATAAGTATTCCTTACCTCTGTTATTTCAATTTCACATATGCTTAAGTCACAGAAAGAAAGATTGGTTTAGAATTTGCTTAGCTGCACTCTATGCTCAGTTTTTGTGGCTTCTTAATGTTTTCCTCTTGATTTAGGCATAAATATCAATTCCTTATGGCTCATATTTTCTCTATTTCACATATGAAAGACTGTTATCTGGGAATTCTTAGTTGCTCCTAGGTAGAGCTTGTTCATCTTCCCTCCGCTAACCTGTTTGAGAGATTCTTTGTTGCCTCTCATTCCTTAGCCTAAAATCCATCTTCATTTAACCTTAAGTTTGTTTCATAAACAACTACCTTGCCCCTCTTTCCTCTTGTGACCAAGAAAACGCACCAGTAGTTTTACTCCACGACTCCATGCCCAATGGTTTGAAACTTATCACACTATCCATTGCCTCTTTACTTGAAAGCATCCTCCTTCCATCCAAACACCACCAAAACACAAACAAAACCCCTTGAACCCAATAACTAGCCTAAAATCATCATCAACAAAGCTAAATTATTAAGAGAGAGCCCTCTATGATTGCAGGTGGGCTAGAACGTGCAATCCAAAGATTGGTTTGTGGTTACCTCGGTCGTATCCCTTCAAGAGCTTAGGGACAACCTGAGTGTTAACAGACAGCAGTAACCTCAGTTCAGGATTAAACAAAGGGAGCAGAAGGCACAAGATCAGTCATCACAGTAGCAAGTCAAAACACCTTTGCAGCAAAATTATGTACATGGAATGGAAAGTGATGATGATGATGATCCAATGGTGGAGGCTAATCATTTCTTTACTGCCGATTGTTTGCCCATTTTTCTCATGGAAGATGAAGAATATTCATAGGTTTCAAATGTTCAAACAGATGAAGATTTCATACTAGCAAATGAAGAGGTCTTAGAGGATGAATCATATTATTATCAAAGGGGATATATGAATGCACTGACAGTGCATCAAAAACAATATTCTTTAAGAAGCAGAGATGTATCGGTCAACCTGGTTCAAAAGAGAAAAGAGTTGTAGCCCAAGAATGACTCCTCAAATACTTAGAAGAAAGGAAAGGAACCTGCTGATCCAACTTCCAGAAAAGGACCATCTGCAAATGAGAAGACCAATCAGCAAAGTGCATCAAAGGAAAAGGTCGAAAAGAAGTACTCTTCAGTCAAAGAGGTAGATAAAGTTTCAACTTTTAGTTTAGAAAATGAGATATCCAAATTAAAGGTTTTGATTCCTTTGACTGAATTGATGAAGAACTACAGTTATAAAAACCAAGTGTCCAAAATTTTGAACATAGATCCTTTATCTGATATGGTCAATGTAGAAGATGATCACCCAGAGCTTATCTTTGGCCCTGCTTTAGAAGGTCAGTCTGAAGATAGTGAAGTGCGTCTGTTTTATATAAGCCTTTGATTACATGAGTATGTCCTCCATAATTCCATGTTTGATTTTGGAGCCTCCCATAATCTGATGCCAAAAGCTATTATGGAGAAACTGGGCCTTGACATTACTTGCAAGTATCATGATCTTTATTCTTTTGATTCTGGTAGAGTCCAATGTATCAGTCTTATCAAATACTTGGTGGTGTCTTTAGATCAGATTCCGGCTAAAAATGTTCTCATGGATATGGTTGTTACGGGCATCCTACCACAGTTTGGCATGCTTTTGTCCAGATCGTGGGTGCAAAACTAAAAGGAACTTTGCAACTAGATTTCTCCTATGCTACTATTCTTGTGTTTGGTCAGTTGAGAAAATTATATAGCGAGAAGAAAATGACCACAAGTAAGGAGAAACCACTCAATCATCCAATTAATCTTGTACATACAGATTTAGAATAGTTTGTATTATATTCAGATAGTGGTTTGAATGACATTGATAGTCAATTAGTTGAAGTAGAAGATGTGCCAGAGATTTCAGAAAATTTCAGAGCAATCCTTGATCAAGAAAGACAAAAACTTGCAAGCACCTCTGAGTAGTCCGCATTCTGGAAGCAGCAACAAGGTAATGAGTAGCAGTAAATTGAAGAGATCAGTCAAGGTAAGAAAGATGATGAAACCGAATTTTAGCACTTAGAGGCCTATGGAGCATGGATTTTGATAGAGCTGTGTAAGGATGGTGCCGACATTGGGATTTGGATCTGTAGCCCTATTTTCCAACCTAATAAGGTCCCTATTAATTTAAGAGTCTGCTCGTATAATTTGGCCTTTGATTGTTCTAAAAATGAAGCCGAATATGAAGTGTTGATTACAGGATGGAAGATTCTCAAAAAGCTGAAAGCACAAAGGATATCAGTTTACGGGGATTCAGAATTGATAATTAAGTAGGTTAAGGGCGAATATCAGGCAAAGCATCCATGGATGAGGGCTTACCATAATGTAGTTTTAGATATCCTAAGGATGTTTCCAGATTATACCTTGACACGTGTTCCACGTGCACAAAATGTAATTTCATATTCACTCACTACAACTGCTAGTAATTTGAAGATTCCGATGAATTCCAATAATAAGTTTGAGATCCATATCAAACACCGTCCAGCTGTCCCAGACAATTTAAGGTATTGGCACGTCTTTTCGGATGATAAGGAGATTAATGAAGGAAACTACAAGGATGATTCCATAGATCATGACCGTGATGAAGATGAACCGGGAATTGAAGTAAATCAAATGGAAGTATTGCAGCTTGAGGACAATGTCATTCCTAAAGGTCTTATTCCTTTAGAAGAACTCTTAAATCAAGATGATGGGGCTAGGAAGACAAGCTTGGTGCCAACAGAAAAGGGTGTTGAGCATGTGAATCTTGGAATAGTCGACAAGCCAAAGTTTGTGAAAGTCTCAAAGTCATTATCACCTAAGATAAAATCTAAATATGTTAGATTATTTCTTAATTTGTTGATGTGTTTTCCTGGGATTATTCATATTTAAAGGTGTATAGCAAAGACTTAATTCAGCACAAAATTCCCATCAAGCCAAATCAGAAGCCATTTCATCAGAAGCTGAGAAGGATTAATCCCAAGTTGCTGCCTTCAATTGAAAAAGAGGTAAATTGATTATACAAGGCTGGTATAATTGTTCCAATCAAATTTTTTGATTGGATTTCTAATCTTGTTCCTGTGAGGAAAAAGACCGGGGAGATCAAATTGTGCATTGATTTCAAAAACTTAAATAAAGTGTCATTGAAGGACAATTATCCACTTCCGAAGATGGATCACATCCTCCAGAGAGTGGTTGGAGCATCTCGTATGTCGCTACTCGATGGATATTCAGGCTACAATAAAATTTTAGTGCATGAAGATGACAAAGATAAGACAGCATTCACCACCCCTTGGGGAACATTCCATTATGCTAAAATTCCATTTGGTTTGAAAAATGTTGGAGCCACATTTCAGCATGCCATGGAAATTGCTTTTGCAAATGAAAAACATGTATTTTTAGTTGTATATCTTGATGATTTGACTGTATTTTCAAATTCAAATGATGAGCACCTTCACCATTTGCGGATTGTATTTTAGCGATGTAGGAAATTTGGAATATCGCTCAATCCAAAGAAAAGTCTCTTTGCTATGGATGAAGGGAAGTTTTTGGGCCATATCATCTCAAAGGAAGCCATTCACATTGATCCATCAAGAGTAGAAGCAATTCAGCAGATTGATTTTCCCAGGAATAAGAAGGAAATACAAGCATGCAATGGTAAGATGAATTTCTTACGAATATTTGTACCTAATCTTGCTGAACATTTGAGAGAAATCACTAATATGTTGAAGAAAGATAGCGTGGTAAAATGGATGGAGGAAGCTATGAAATCATTTAATTTGGTAAAGTATGCCTTATCTATAGCTCCGGTTTTGATTAGTCTGGAATATACACAAGATTTCATTTTATTCTCATTCGCATCTGAGCATGCCATGACAACAGTTTTAATGCAAAAGAGAGATCAAGTAGAAAATGCCATTGCATTCTTCAGTAGAACTATTAGGGATGTAGCCTTGAAGTACAACATTATTGAAAAACAGGCTCTTGCTCTTGTCAAAGCCTTGAAAGACTTTCGAGTGTATATTTTGCACTCTCACATCCTAGCATTTGTTCCTAATGTAGTAGTTAAGGATGTGATGGTACAAACTGATTCAGAAGGGAGACGAGTAAAATGGATTGTAGCAATGTTAGAATACGACTTGGAGATCAAGCCTACAAAGCTGATCAGAGTACAAGGCCTGGCGAGGTTGATGGCGGAATCAAATTTGCATGCATTAGATATCAATCTTATTTCCACTATGTCTGAAGATGAAGAAGACAACTCTCTAATTCAAGTGTCTGAAATATTCCTGCAGTCACCATGGTATTTAGATATTATCTATGTACTTCAGCACCTTTCTTCGCCATCAGAAATGTCAAAGAATAAAGGTAGAACTCTTCAACTAAAAGCTGTTAATTCTGCATTTTGAATAATGCCCTTTATTGGAAGGATCCAGGTGGTGTTTTGCTGAACTCTTTAATTGAAGATGAAGCCCAGCAAGTAATGAGTGATTTTCACAAGGGTGATTGTGGCGGCCACTTGTTTTTGAAGACAACATCAAACAAAATTTTGAGAGCAAGATACTACTGGCCCACCTTATTTTCATATGTCTACAAAACAGTCATGAATTTTCATGAGTGCCAAGTCTTTCAAGGAAAAATAAAGTTGTTGCCTCTTCGTTTGAAGTCGGTTGAAGTCAGCGCACCTTTTCAGCAGTGGGGACTCGATTTTATTGGTGAGATTCATCCAACATCTTTGGCTCAGCACAAGTGGATTCTAATAGCAATGGATCATTTTACCAAGTGGATTGAAGCAATCTTGACCAAATAGGCAACCGACACGGCAATCATTCAATTTCTGGAATCAAATATTTTATCTTGTTTTGGTTGTCCTAGTAAAATCATAATAGATAATGCAGTTGCATTCAAGTCCAAGAAGATGATCAATTTTTGCAGCAAATATAAGATTACCTTGGGTCATTCCACAACATATTACCCGCAAGGTAATGGTCTGGCCGAATCATCTAATAAATCATTGGTGAATATCATAAAGAAGCTGCTAGAAACAAACAAGAAAGGTTGGCATAAGAAGTTAGTTAATGCTTTGTGGGTGGACAGAGTAAGCCAAAATAAATCTATAGGTGTGTCTCCATTTGAAATTGTATATGGCCTTGAAACAATCTTTCCGACATCCTTGACAGTCCTGGTTGTGAAACTTTTGCAGGAAGCTGGTAGTGAGGAAGATGATTTTCAGTAAAGAATAAATCAGATGATACATTTATAACAGACAACAGAGGAGGTCTTCCAAAATGCTTTCAAATTGCAAGAAAATATCAAAAGGATTTATGACCGGAAAACTAAAGAAGATAAATTCTAGATTGATGATGTGGTGTTATGGTGGGATGCAAGGAACGGAGACAAAGGCAAGCATGGCAAGTTTGAAAACTTGTGGAAGGGACCTTATAAGATTACTGCATACATAGGGAAAAATGCATTTCTACTCAAAGAGATGAATGGACAAGATTGTCTAGGAGGACCAGTCAATGGTAGGCTCCTAAAGCTCTACTTCTTCTAGGGTAATTTTTGAAGTCATGAAATAATATTGTATATATCGTTTTCTTTTCACTGAAAGTTTTCAAAAGATGTAATTCATTTCAGCTTGGGGCCCGAGGTGAAGGCTATAAAGTTGAGAGTTTTGTATCAGTGTGAGTTTTTTATTAGCTATTCAATTTTAGTCTTGAGTCAGTTTGAGTCTTGAGTCGATCTAATAGTATCAATTTCGGTTTTCGAAATGTATTGACCGTATTGCCCGATGGAAGAGGCACTAGTCTAATTTTTCCATAGATCTATATTTTCTTGGCACCTCTGAGGAGCTACCCTCCCCATTGGAGCCAATGTTAGTGTCAGTGCTTTCACACTGCCATCAGTGATCAAATTTCTCTTTGGCATTTCATATTAGGTGTCGCATTCTGATGAGTTGCACTCCATTAGGCCATGGATCAACTAATGGTAGGGTTTTATTTCATTTGTCCCTCATGCTATATACCCGATGATCTAGTTCACATATCCTTTTAGTCATTCATAGTATTTCCAGTTCACTTCATTTGTAAAAAAAAATCAGCCTTAGGGTTTAGTCTTTTTAGGTCTTAGGGTTTTTCTCCATGGTCATTCACATGAAAAATAAATGTCAGCTGGCACACGAGGAGGTTAACCAGATTTTAAAAGATCATAATTTTTTTGTTTGTAAGCTAAATAAAGCTTTTTAAACTCAAAACTTGTTTTGAGTTAAAAAACAAAGCATTTGTATTTTATCATTTCACTTCCATGTATTTCAATGTAATTTTATGGTTCCTATATGTAACAACTATTCATATGCTACTCCTGGTCACTTGCCAACTTGGTCAACTCCCACCACTGCACAAGTCAAAGAGATGAGCATCATTCCACCTATGAACATGCCAAAAGTCAAATATCAACTAAAACAGAGTATTTCAGGGAAGCAATCAAACATTAGAAAGTGGGTTATGTTAAATGAAAAATCAAAAGGCTTGAAAAGGTATTAAAAGTTTTCATCTCTCATATCACCTCATTGTGAAGTTCAAAGTGCTAAGGAGAATCAAAAGGCGATTTTGAGGTGTCATTGGACAAAAAGAAGCAAGTTGAGGTGTTATTGGAGAAAAACGCAGGCACTGTGCACCTATTTCCAGGCACTATGCATTCATTTGTCGCTGCGCATTGGATGCTTTCTCACAGTGTAAATTAACAAAGGCATTGCGCATTCGTTTGGTGTTGCACACCTATTGGAGGGCACTATGCATCTGTTGGAAACTATCCACACAGTGCTGAAACCTTCAAACAAACCCAAAATCGCTCAAACTTCCTCCAATTTGCAAAGATTTCTTTCCTTCACATGTAAGTACTACAACTGCTGTTGCTATAAGGAATTATTGTGCTTAGGTCTTTTGAAAGACGAAACCCTAGCTGCTAATAAAGAAAGTTTTTCCATAGAGTTCACTATTTACATAGCCATCTTTTTTATACTTGGTGACTATCCCTTTAAAAACCTAACCCCTATACACACTCCCCTAAGTTTCATTTTCTTCATGTTTTCCCATTCCCTCACATGACACTTCCCTAAAACCCTACTTACATACATAACCCCCATACCCTAAATTACCTAAACCCTACTCATTCCTTTCATACCCTATTCCCTCAAATCTTACACTACATCAAATCTCACTCATATCCCTATTCCATCCCACTCATTCTCTTTCTTTTGAAAATATCTTCATACTCATCATTCACCCACACTACCTTTCTTTCCTCACTAGAATTTATAATCAATCAAGCCAATGGATAGTGATTATGAAACTGGGGAAGAGACCCTCAGTGAAAGTTCTAGCGAATCAAAATTATAGGTGAGAAGACCTCACAAAGGAGGCAAGATAACCAGGGAGGAGCCCATTACCCTCAGGGAATTACTTGCCTATCCATTTTCCATCACATGTTTCAAGCATCAGCGTTGTTATGATTTCCGTGAAATGGTGGAGAGGGTGAAATTCCACCATGAATTAGTAAGGTTATTTGTGACACACCTGGACAATAATGAAGTACAACTTGCTAGAGTTACTTTCACTCTGTCACCTGCTATTATTTCAGAGGCTACAGGCATCCCAAAAATAGGTGAAAAATGTAACAAAGGGCAGTGCATTGACAAGGAATTTTATGAGCCTTACATCAAGGATGCATGCCTTAGCAAGCTAAAAAGATTGCTTACATTTAAATTCTTGCAGGACAGGTTTTACCCACTCATGAAGATCATCATTAAATATTTTACTTGTGAAGGCATGTTTTCACAGTTGTATGCATACCACATTAGATTATTGATGCATTTTACTAGAGTAATAATAATGGATCTTCCTTTCTTCATGTTCCAGAATATTGAAAAGATAACACACTATGTCAAGGAAAATCCATATCCCCAACAAATGAATAGCATCTACCACTTCTCTCTGATCAAGATCATTTTGTTGCATCAGTTGAATAGACTAAATATACCATGGGAAACCTTCATTTCTCATGAGGTTTTCAAAGGTCCTCAAATATTTTCATCAGTGCATCAGGAGGAAATTGAACCTTTAGGACATGAACAAGTCAAAGAAACTAAAACCTTGGAAGTGCCAGTATTTGTCACCTATGAGAGAGGAACTGAGAGGCTTTTTTCAGTTGTCGAACGAGTTTTATCTCCACAAGGAGTGGAATTTGTCTCGCCTTTATCTACAGTCCACAGGCAAATGATATCTCCACCTAAAGTGGAAGGGGCTTTGCCTTCTTCTCCTACTAAGCAGGTATATTTTGGGAAGCAACAGAAGGGAAAAGATAAAGGAAAGAAAACGATGCATGAGGATGATCTTAGTGAGGGGAAAGAGAGAGAATTTCTCCTTGTGGACCATGAGGTGGCACCAGAGGTAAATGTCATGGACTTGGATGCTCAAAATCCAAGGAGTGTCAAGGATTTTATCATCAAGGAAAAATAGGCTGACATTCAAGCCCTCTCAGTCAATTTAGAAAGAGAAAAGTGGATAATCAAATACCTTGAGTAGGAAAACAAGCAATTGACTGATAAACAAGCTATTATTGAATTGCAAATGATTAGGGAAGAAATGAAAGAGGCAAAGAAAGCAAAGGGCAAGATGACCTCCATTGAGCAAGAAATTGATAATGACCGAGAAAGTTGGTTAGAGGGGGTGAATATTCACCTTGAGAAGTTGCTTGAGAAGGCTAATAAAGAGAAGAAAATGCTTCACCACATGGCTTATCACTATTTAACTCGGAACAAGATATGCAATATAAGAATGAGAAAGCTAAAGGTAAGGTTGAGGAAAATTTTGAGAAGCCAAAAGGAGAAAAACAAATTATAAATTCTTGTTGATGCTTGATTATCTCATCATAGCAGTGCTTAAGGATTCCTTGTACCAAATTTGGGGCAATTTTGAGAAAATTTTGCCATTTTCAAATTTTGAAATTGGAAACACAGGAAAACCCGATAGGTGCATAGCGCCACTAGTGCTGCGCTTTTGAATGAAGCATCCTTTGAGAGAATGGTTTGCATTTTTGGATTCATCATGCAAAAATAAGAAAATCCGAAAAGTTTCATCAATTCTGGAGCAGATCTTGGTCACCTAGAGCCCAAAAAACCATCAAAAAATGACCTCTCTGCCACTTTTTCGACACACAGGAATAAGACTTGGGATATTCAATTTTTGAGGGGGCAAACGACATCCAAATCCAGAAATTCAAGTTGTTCCAAAAATTAGACTTGACAAGCTTTCCAGCAAGCTATCCTACACCCAATTTGGACACGAGCAATGTCCCCAAAACTAGCTTGGAAAAGGCATTGCGCATTGGATTAGGGGTGCTGCACATTGGATGAAAATTGCCTGTTTGGCTCCAAAATCAAAATTTCGCCTAGATTTTTTGTAATTTGAATTTTGGGCTCTTTCTAGGTAAATATATGAATGTAATTTTTAGTAGTCTGAAGAGGATTCATGGTCTTTGCATACCCTCCTCAGCCCCTTAGCAGTCTTAAATCAACCATCTCATTCAATTCCAAGTGCATAAACACTTATCTATCTCGCCCCACAGAACATGTCTGCAATTCTGACTTGATTTCCTAGACCCAAGTTGCCTGCTCCATTTGATCTAGCAACCAAACCTTCAAAATTAACCAAAAACCCTAGAGCTACTATACCTAGCCTAAAATCTTATTTCAATTCATTCATCTCAAGCTGTAATTGCAGTCATCTTAACTGAGATTGACAAGGAGAGAGCCCTCTCCCGACCTGGCAGGGCTAGCTACCAGGTTAAGCATGGTTTTTGGTTATCGTAGCATTGCCTCCCTTTAGCTTGAGGTAGGTCTAGGCTCTAACACCCCCAATTCACAAAATAAAGGACAAAGCCAAGGCAAGCTGACCTAGGACAACATGCTAAAGCCATAAGAAAAGAAAAACACCGTGAAGCCGAAGAAGGACATGGGAAAGTGTTGCAAGTTCCATAAAAGCTCCACACACAACACAAGTGAGTGTTGAGCAAATTAGTCATTGGTGGCTAAGCTGAAGGCTTCGAAATGAAATGCACGTTCCCACTCTGAGTCAGAACCTGACAAGGCGAATGACAAAGGGAAGCTTACTATTGATGTGGAGCCGAATGCCATCGTTACCACCATGAAGATCCAGGAGGAACCCAAAGATCCAGAGGAGGAGGAGCACCTCTTCCACTCCCAGATGTGGGTAAAGGGTTTCCCTCTACAGTGCATTATCGACAATGGGAGCCAAAAGAACGTCATTTCGGTAGAGGTCATGAAGAGGATGGGACAACAATATGTGCAACTCGTCAATCAAAATGTATGTTTGTTTCACATATTATTAATTAGATTATTGGGCCCGGTAGGGGCTCACCATTCCGATGGTGAGGACCGGTAGGGGCTCGACTATCAAGGAGAGGCCCGGTCAGGCAGGTTGAGGCTTGATTCCATCCTCGTGACTTTCGGCTAGGACTACGCTGGCTGGCCTAGAGCCACTGGTCGTGGAGAATTTACCGACCACAACACACCCACAACCATACATTATCGAGTGGCTTCATCAAGGATGAGATATTTGTGTGAGCTAGCAATGCTGCCTTTTATACACCATCAAGTCCTTCATGGATGAGGTATTATGTGACGTTGCTCCCCTTGATGTTTTTGATGTATTATGGCCAACCATACTTGTGGACACGACATGTTGTGTATGAGTCAAGGCCTCGCATTATTATTGATACTTTGGGAAATAAGTTGTATAGGATACCGGAGGTAGCACCACCTATTGCCATCTCTTTGGTTACTAAAACACAATGCAGTAAGCTTATTTCCAAAACCAAGAATTATTTTTTCTCGATGATACATCCTTAGGGAAAGAATAAGTGATCCGGATTTAAACAGGAACGCAATAGATTACAAAGATAACCATAAATACAGAGATGCGATAACCATAAACAAAGAGATGCAGCGGAAATAATGCTTCATTTCATTAATGGAAAATACCGAAATATGCTTCCAACCAGAAATGGAAATAAACCAGTTAGGGCGATGGTAGCTTATCTCCGAGAAGAGATGTGGCGGCTACATGCCTCTGAACTGTTCCGAACTGTGTTACAATGAGGCTCGAAGGCCTATTTATTATTGAGAAACAATGGAAAACCCTTCACATTCCAAAACCAATCCTTAGAAGATGAAACGCCAAATTGTGGGCCCCGTTTTGGGTAAATTTGTACATCAATTTCCCGGGGTCGTAACTTTGGCATACGATCTCCGTTTGACGCATATGATAGCTCATTAGAAAGATCTATTTGAGCACTATCATTGTTGGAACAGGAAACATTGGTCCATTCCATGGACCCATGTTGCCCTCGGATTCCCCAAAAAACGTCGTTTACGGCCTGAAAACGGCTCCGGAAGTTCAGGACCCGAAAAACTGCTAAAAATAGTAAGTTGTGCTACAATTAAGGAAACGAAAAATGTTGAGAAAGACAATGGTGGGGGTCCAGATGGGATAGGTGGGTGGCCACCAACATCCACCTGGATCAATAAGATAGTGGCCATGACCTCCAAATAGGGCCCCTCCGCACGAAAACAATGGATGGACAAGTTCATGGAGGAGTACAAGGACATCTTCACCTCCCCTGTAAGGGGTGCCTCTGCACTGTCAAGCCAAGAAATCCTTCGATCTAACCCCAGGTGCGTCATTGCCTAATGGACCAATCTATTGGTATTCCGTCCTAGAGAATGAAGAAATCAAGGGGCAGATTCAGGAGCTGCTACAGAAAGGTCACATCCGGTTGAGTGCATCACCCTATGGGAGACCGATCATGTTGGTATAGAAGAAGGATGGGACTTGGAGACTCTGTATTGATGATCAGGCACTGAACAAGATCGCTATCCGTAATAGGTACCTGATCCCATAGATTGATGACTTTCTGGACCAACTCAAGAGGGAAAAATATTTCAGCAAGATCCACTTGAAGTCCGAATATCACCAGGTACCAATCGAACCCTTCGATGTGTGGAAGACTGCCTTAAAAGCCAAGGAGGGCCTTTTCGAATGGTTGGTTATTCCTTTTGGGCTGATGAATGCTCCTACAACCTTCATGAGGCTAATGGATGACATCTTGCAGCCATTCACCAACTCATTTGTAGTGGTATACTTGGATGACATCTTGATCTTCAGTCGAAGTTGGGAAGAGCACCTACATCACATCCGACAAGTTCTCCAAACACTGCGGCAACACAAGCTATGTGGAAATTTGGAGAAATGCACTTTTGGCATGACCCAGGTTTAGTATCTGGGATACATTATTGATGAATGGGCTGTGCATGTGGATCCAGTGAAGATCCAAGTAATTCGGGATTGGCCAAACCTAACCACTCTGATAGAGCTTTGTAGCTTTCTAGGTCTTACCAATTTCTACCAATGGTTCATGTTGGGATTCTCTCGTATCAGTTGGCCCTTGAGTCAAGTCACCCATGAACTTGTCCATTTGTTTTTTTCATGTGGAGGGGCCCTATCTGGAGGTTGTGGCCACTGTTTTCTTCTTTCCATGAGGGTGTATCATCAGGAAAACAAATTTCCTAATTTTGAAAATGAGCTTACTACATTGTTTGAGTAACCAAAGAGATGGCAGGAGGCGTACTACCTCTGGTATCCTATACAACTTATTTCCCAAAGTAACAATAACAACGTGAGGCCTTGACTCATACACAGTATGCTACTTCCACAAGTATGGTTGGCCTAATATTACATCACAAACATCAAGGGGAGAAACATCACATAATACCTCATTTGTAAAGGGCTTGATGCTGTATGGAAGGTGGCACTGCTGGATCACGCAAAGATCTCGTCCATGGTGAAGCCACTTGATAATGTACGGTTGTGGGTGTTTTGTGGTAAATAAGCCCATCCTCTTCACGATCTCTATTGAAATGAGTTTCTTTTGGCTCCCGTTGTCGACAATCAATTTTAGAGGGGGACACTTTACCCACATCTCAAAGTGGAAGAGGCACTCTTCCTCCTCTAGATCTTTGGGTTCCTCCTTTTGGATTTTCATGGTGGAAATGGTGCCATTCATATTTGCATCGATAATCTACTTCTCTTTGTTATTCCCCTTGTCGGGTTCTAACTCACAGTCGGAACATGCATCTTATTTCGAAGCTTTCAACTCAACCACTAGTGATTCCTTGGCCCGACACTCACTTGTGTTGTGAGTGGATCTCTTATGGGACTCGCACCACTTTCCCATGTCCTTCTTTGGCTTCGCGATGTTGTTCTTTACTTGTGGCTTTGGCTTGTTCTGTGCTTTGGGGGCACCTTTCCCTTGCTTTGGATTCACTGATCCAAAGTATCACTTCTCCTGTTTAAAATTCTGCTCAATATGACCCCAGGTGTGCCATTTCTCAATGGACCAATCTATCAGTGATCTGTTCTGGAGAACAATGAAATCAAGAGGCATATTCAGGAGTTTCTATAGAAAGATCACATCCGGTGAACTTCATTTCCCTGTGGGAGCCCGATCGTGTTGGTACAGAAGAAGGATGGGATTTGGAGACTCTGTATTGGCTATTAGATGCTCAATAAGATCACTATTCAGAATAGGTACCTGATCCCATAGATTGATGACCTTTTGGACTAAATCAACAGGGAAAAATATTTCATCAAAATCAACATGAAGTTCGGATTTCACCAGGTACCAATCCAACCCTCTAATGTGTGGAAGACTACCTTCAAAGCCAAGGATGGCCTTTTCGAATGGTTGGTTATGCCTTTTAGGTTGATGAATGCTCCTGCAACCTTCATGAGGCTGATGGATGACATCTAGCGGCCATTCACCAACTCATTTGTAGTGGTATACTTGGTTGACATCCTGATCTTCAGCTAGAGTTGGGAAGAGCACCTCCACCACATCTCGTAGGTTCTCCAAACACTACGACAACACAAGTTGTGTGCCAATTTGGAGAAATGCACTTTTGGCATGACCTAGGTTCAATATCTGGGATAAATTATTGATGAAACGAGGGTGAATGTGGATCCAACCAAGATCCAAGTCATTCGGGATTGGCCATCCCTAACCACTCTGATAGAGCTCTGTAGCTTTGTAGGTCTTTCCAATTTCTACTGCAAGTTCGTGTTGGGATTCTCTCATATCACTTGGCGCTTGAGTCAAGTCACCAAGGGAGGAGCGAAAGAAACATTCTTTTGGTTTGAATCTCAACATAAGGCATTCGTAGAGTTGAAACATCACATTTTCTCTACACCAGTGCTTAATTTACTAGACTTGCAACAACCATTTGAGATTGAGACAAATGCCTTTGACTATGCTATTGGGGTAGTCCTTATTCAATAGGGGCATCCAGTGGAATATCACAGTGAGACACTTTCAAGCAAAGTTTGGAAGTATCCCACTTATGTAAAAGAGGTGTATTCCATTGTGAAAGCCTACCGACAATGGAAGCATAACATTTTGGGGAAGGAAATAGTCATCCACACAGACCACCAACCCCTAAAGTTCATATATATGCAAGGGAAGTCGCAGAATGATCACCATCAGAAGTGGTCCACATACATGCAATAATTCCATTTGAATATCAACTATAAGAAGGGTAGCACCAGTACTGTTGCAGGTTGCCTCAACTGACCACTGATCATGGTGTTAACCACCGTGCTCAACTCTTGTGGGTAGGAGACTTCTGATTGGCCACTTCTCTACAAAAGTGACCTAGAATTTGGCCACACATACCAGACACATACCAGGGTCAGCAAGTTGCATATTTTTACCTCTAGGATGCCCTGCTATGACACCTAGGACATCTTTGTGTTCCTTCTAGTGAGTGAACCAGAATGATTTGGGAGGCGTACTACAGCTAGATCGTTAGGCATTTCGGGGTCGAGAAAATAGTGGTAGTACTGCAAAAGTATTTCTATCGGTTGAATCTTTGACATGATGTCGGAAAGTACATTAGAACTTGCACTGCCTGCGCCACTTCCAGACCGACCATAAAGAAGAAAGGCTCTATACTTCGCTGCTTATGCCTAGTCGACCTTAGGAATCCATCTCCATGGATTACATGTTGGGACTTCCTTCTACTAAGCATGGAAACGGCTATTTTTTTTTTGGTCGTCAACTAATTCTCGAAGATGGCCATTATGGCGTCCTGCAAGAAGAATATCATAGTAGAAGCCACTACTAAACTCTTCTCTGAATGAATGTGGGTACACTTTGAGATCCAACATTCTATCATCTCAAATTGGGACAACAGGTTCCTCATTACATTTTGGTCTAGTCTCTAGTCGATGCTGGACAACAAGATCACTAAGTCCACAACTTTCCATCCCCAAATTGATGGCTAGACAAAGGTCATCAATAGGATGATCGTACACATTCTTCTCATGTACAACTCAAAGCATCCATGCACATGGGATGAGAGCCTCCCCTATGTCCAACACAACTATAACTGGGCTCTCCACAGCTCGACTGGCGACAACCCTTTTCAGGTGGGCTTGGGAATCTAGCCACTATGTCCCATTGATGTGTCCATACCATTTGCAGCTACTCAAGTAGATTCAACTCATTTCTAGTCAGAAGTCGATAAGGCAAACAAATTCATTGAGCACATCCAAATTATCTGCCATCAGGTCCATGACATTCTGGAGAAATCAAATTCTAGGTACAAGTAGCGACATGATCAACATCGGGTGCCACACAAGCTTCAGGTGGGCGACAAAGTCTGGTTGCATTTTCAGAAGGAACACCTTACCAAAGCCTATCAAAAACTCAGACCACTCCGATATGGTCCTTAAATCATTACTAAGTCTATGGGAGACAATGCATTTGAGCTTGGTAAACCCCAATTCCTTGGCCTACACCTAGCGTTCAATGTGGACTACCTTCGACCATACTTCCCATCATTGCTAGACACATCAGACATTGCAGAACAACTCACATGTATAGAGTTAAATCCAAATTGCATGGAACAAGCCACAATTGACCAGATCATGGACACGCAGATCAAGAACACCCAATGTAAAGGATCCAACTATATTGAGTTGTCAAAGCAGGCTAACTCCTTCACCACGGCAAGTGGCTCACTAGTGACCAAGTTGAGCAGAATTTTCCTCATCTCATGGAAGAACTCAACACAATGGGGACCATTGCTTCCAAAGGGGGGGGGGGGGGTGATATAGGTGGATATTGGTGTCCACTCATCTATTCCATTGTTTCTTTGAGTTTTTCAGTTTCCTTATTTGTAGCACAATTTACTATTTTTGGAAGTTTTTCGGGTCTTGAACTTTCGGAGCCGCTTTGAGGCCCTAAAGGACGCTTTTTGGGAAAATGGGGACCAAATGGGTTATATATTGATGTTTGGCATGAAAAATTTGTAGTCCTCGGATAGATCTTTCTAACGAGGTATTGTGCACATCAAACGGAGATCGTATGCCAAAGTTACGACCCCGAAAAGTTGATGTACCAATTTACCCAAACAAGGCCCATAGTTTGGTGCTTCATCTCCTAGTGTTAGGTTTTTGGATGTTTAGGGTTTTCCATTGTTTCTCAATAATAAATATTCCTTTGAGCCTCATTATAACACAATTCAGAGGCATGTAGCCGCCACATCTCTTCTCAAAGATAAGCTATCATCACCCGAGCTACTCTTATTTCCATTCTGTTTGTAAGCATATTTTAGTATTTGATATCAATGAAATGAAGTGTTATTTCTACTGCATATTTATATTTATGGTTATATCTGTAATTTGTTGTGTTCCTGTGTAAATCCAGATCAATAATTATCAACATACAAATTAATTGAGGGACATACAAACACATACAAACATGATGAATAAAACATTTATATGTAAAAGGAATCCATTATATCAATGAAATAAACCTATTATCTTAGAAGAGTTTCTATAAGAATTGAAGCATTGTTGGTATCTGACAAATTGAAGAATCTCTGAATGAGGTAAAGTTTGAGCTAGCTATGTATACTTTTAGCATCTCTTGAAAATTTGCAATACATGATGAAGACATAATTGGGTTATGCATAGCTTGTAAGTTATTTATTTCATTCGTTCTCTTTTGTTACCTTTTTTTCTTTAGGATTTGTGAGTTAGCAAAACTCTGTGCATGTCTTCACTAAAGCCCCGACCACTATTGTTCTCATTGAATCCTAGTTTTCTTGGTGATTAATTTTCCACTTAAGTACTCAAGTCTTAGTCAATATACTCTAAATTTCCTTGAATTAAATAATTTATAAGTTCTTCCATTTTTTAAGAAATATATAATAAGATTGGGTTCTATCTCTTTGCAAAATGGATATAGTCAATGCTTGAAAGATAGGGGAAATAAATGCATTTGTTAAAAGGTATGTTGAGGAAATATAGGCCTTCAATCAAGTTTTTTTGTTATAATAAAGACCAAACAATTCCATCAAAAGTTTCCATACTTTGACCAAACTTAGAAGAAAACCGAATAGATGTATGTTCTATTGGCCAAATGCCTCTTTATCTATCCACAAATGAGGCTTTTTGAGGAAAATGTGTACAATCAACTAAAAGAGAAGTATGGAGAGAAGATGGAAAGAATACAAAGAATTTTGTACTATTTCAATCTATTATATTTTTTAATTGATAAAGAGAAAACACCCTACAGTTATTTATTCAAGTCCCATTAGCTACATGATTCGGATGTTGTTAGAACCTTTTCTTGGGGTGAAGAGGAGGATGTTTATACATATTCCAAAAATTAAAGGTCTTATGGATGTCAAAGAATGGGTTATTTGCATATACATGTTGGAAATCAATAGAGATATGCATAGGGCATCTCTTCCATGTGCAAATGATCCATCTAGATTGCAAATGGTAGTGCCCCATAACTACACACACCCAAACACATTCAATGGTTGGTATCCTTGTAGAAACAAAGTTAGGACACTGATAAGAGTCTCTACTACAACACCTAAAAGAAGGGCATTCCACAAGGATTAAAATGTCCTATCCAATTCAATTGGTATTCCAAATAGGAGATTGAAGGTGAGTAGGGTCTATTAGTGTTAGTATCTGCATACTTCCATCAGGGATCAAATTTTCTCTTTGCATTTCCATTTTAGGGGTCCCATACTGAAATTTTTACATCATTTCACTAGTTCATGTCAAATTGATCCACTGATGGTTGTCTTATCTTTAGAAAATATTATTTCTCCCTCATAGAGTATACTTGATGACCCTTCTTTAGGTTGTCTTCAGTTATGGTTTCATGGCCAATTTGCAATCATGCTTTCATTATGTCATAGGCCATGTTTCATTAGGTCTTAGGGTTTCATTTCCAAGGTCAAGAGCATGATTTAAAACTGTAAATAAAGGGCAACAAGGGTATGAGGATGATAAATAAGTCAAGCATGATGGCTAATAATTCATAGTCATTATATAATTATCTTTAAACTAATGTAATTTTCACCTCAAAAAACACGTTTTTGAGGTGAAAACAGAGTATTTTGAGTTAATTTGTATTTCTTATGTAATTTTTAGTCACTTTATGTAATAAATGATCCTAGCTGCACCAATGCATCTCTCCTTGCTACAAGACAAAAAAACACTGCAAAAATCAGCTCAAGTTGAGCATTATCCACCTGAAAAGAAACAAAGAAGGAAAGGCATTAAAAATAGAGTTTTGAAAAAGGTCAAGAAACATTAGAAAGTGGTTTTTTCTAGTGAAAAATGAAAATCTACTCCTATATAAGGTGTCACATTTCATTTTCAAGTTCGTCATTCTCATTTGGCAAAGAAGGAGTCAAAAAGTGACGAAAAGAGGAAAGGCTGAGTGAGTTTTGGGCAAAGGAGAAGTGGCATTGCACTTCTAGAGGTTGGCACTACACGTTTGGAGCAGTGGTGAAGTGGTGTTGCACTTCTGCAGTCTGGCGCTGTGTGTTTCACGCAAGAGAGTTGGTGTTGCATGTTGAGAGGTGGCGATGTGCATTTGGGCTCAGCGTTGTGCATATGGAGGTTTCTGCAGTGCAAGATTACACTGCGCTGCACGTTGAGAGGTGGCGCTGCACATCTGTGGTTGGTGCTGTGCATTGAGCAAAAAGACCAAAAAGCCTCCAAACTTCATAAAAACTTCCAAACAACCTTCTCATCTCTCAAAAAAGTAAGTCCACTCCCTCTACCTTATCATTAAAGTTGCAATTGTAGGGTTTTGAAGGAATTTACCATGACAAATGTGAAACACTAGTTTCTCCCTCAATGACATTCTAGAAACCCTAATCCCCTCTATTTTTCCCACCACCTATCACTAAACCCTAAACCCCTTCCCTACATCACTCCATAACATCTATAGCCCCTCATCCTTCATCCCACAAGTTATATTTCAAAAGGGGCTCAAACCCCTCTCCCTCACTTTCATAATTCATATCCTTCCCTTCATTTTCTAGCCTACTAAAATACCTCACAAGGTCATCTCCCATTCCCTCACTCCTGAATCACTCTTACTCATTCCCTTAATCCCTTTTCTTAAAGTGTACAACCTCAAACCCTGCAAACATGGAAAGAGAAGACCGATACTATGAGGAGGAGGAAAACATAGGCAGTGATAGTTCGACAGATAGACCTCGACATCAAAGAAAACCACACAAGGGAGGCATAATTATTAGGGAAGAGGCATCAAACCTCATAGAATTGCAGGCCTCTTAGTTAGTTGTCACTTGTTTTAGATATCTAAGGTGCTATGAGTTCTGTGAGTAGGTAGAGAGAGTTCAACACCATCCTGAGCTCACCAAGCTCTTTGTAGCCAATCTCCAGGACAACAGGGTGACTCTTGTTGGGGAAGATTCACAGTCTCACCCTCCATTATTGCAGATGCAACCAATATTCTGGATGTAGGGAAGAAATGGTACTATGCATAGGACCTAGATGAACATTATTATGAGCCTTATATCAAACCCAAGTATAGAAATGAGACGAAAAGACTTTTTCCTTTCAAATTCCTTAAGGACAAGTATGCCCGTATGATGAAAATCATCATGAAATATTTTACTTGTGAGGGCATATTTTCTAGGTTGTACATCTATCACATCAGGATTCTCATGCATTTTACCAGGGTGAGGATGTTAAAACTCCCTTATTTATTATTCAGGAATATTGAGAAGATGGCCCATTTTGTGCAGAAAAAGCCAAACCCTCAGTAGATGAGAATACTCTATCATTATTCCCTGATCAAGATGATTGTGCTTCATCATCTTATCCTCCTCAACATCTCTTGGGAGACATTTATTGCTCGTGACATCTTTAGGGGTCCTCAAATTCCTCCATCAGTGTCTCAAGAATGAAGGGGACCTTCTAGTAGTGCTCCAGTGAAAACAAATGACAACGCTAAAGAGACTAGAGCTACTGAGGTGCCTGAGACCTACATGACATATCAGAGGGGCATAAGGAGATTGTTTGCAATTGATAGGCAAGTGTTTGCTCCATGGGATGTGGAAGGGACCTTTCCTTCTTCATCAACTCATAGGAAAATGCTAGCTCCACAGGATGTGGAAGGGGATATGCCTTCTTCATCAACACAACAGGTATAGGTGTAGTAGCTACACAAAGGGAAAGAAAAGATGTCGAAGGAAATTTTTGATGATGAGGAAGAAGAGAGAGACTTTGATTTGATACAGGATGATGTGCCGGAGCAGCATGATACTCAAACATTGACCTAGAGGCTCAGGAAGAAGAAACAATAAAGTAAATCATCATACGGGAAAAAGAGGCTCAAGTCCAAGCATTTCTGGACAATTTGGAGAGAGCCAATTATGTCATCACGTATTTGGAACAAGAGAACAAATAGTTGAGTGATAAGAAAGTCTTCATGGAGTTGGGACTTCTCAAGGTAAAACGACAAAATGACAAAAAGGCACCGGTCACTTTGTCTCCTATTGAGAAGGAAATTGAGGATGATAGAGAGACTTGGCTTGAGAGAGTCAAATTTCACCTAGAGAAGCTATTGCAGAAGGCCAATAGGGACAAGTAGGTCATCAGGCACATGGCCTACCACTAGAGGACCAGGAACAAAATTAGCAACATAAGGATAAAAATGATGAAAGCTAGCTAAGGCAGGCTCTAAAAGGTAAAAAGAGGAGGATAGGCTTAGTTTTCTTGCTGAAGCTTCCTTGGATCATCAAGATGCTTGATCATGGTGTTTCTCACCAATTTTTGTCAGGTTTGGAGGAGATTTTTCTTTTTTCAAATTTTGGAAATTGCACACACAGAAAATCTGCCTCAACGCACAACGCCACTGGTGCTGTGATTTTCCTAGGGGAATAAAATGGACAAATGGCTTGAATTTTTAGATTTGGAGTGATGAGTACATGCATCCTATGGATTTTCTATGTTTTTGAGGTAGAATTGGTCCACCTAAAGGTCAAAAAACACCCTAAAAATGACCTTTTTGCCACTTTTTGGACACACAAAAGTAGTCTTGGGAGAATCTATTTTTGAGGGGTCAAATTAGCTTCAAATTAAGATATTATAAATTTTTTGGAAATTATACTTGAAGACCTTTCCAATGAGCTATCATGAGATCAATTTAGATGTTGGGAAGGCTTCCAAAAAGGACCTGAAAGTGGCACTACGCGTTGGGCCAGTGGCACTGCGCGTAGGGCAAGTTTTGCACAAGATGGCTATTTTTCTATGTTTTGACTATGTTCGTGGATTTTCTCGCATGGAGGATGTTTTAATGATGTAAATGATCACTTGTCTTGTAAATATGATAGATAAAAATTAGTAGTAGAGGGTATATTCATTACATTAAAAGTCAATTTGAGCTCAAATGAATTAGTTTTCCACTTTTGGAGGCAAGTTGTTAAGATGCCTATATTCCTATTTCTTGTTCAGTGTTGGTTAGATTAGCTCCTGATGTTAGGGATTCGACCCCTGAGGATGGGAGGAGGTTGAAACAATGCCTATATATTCTTATTCTTTCTCATTGTAGAGGGTTGGACTCAGCTGGATGTTTATGCCTTGATTGTACATCATTTTGTAGCAGTTTAGCAGGAGATTAATAAGAATTATAGCTATTTTTCTAGGATCCATGTGGTATGGAGTCTTAGTACAGTTTCTTATCTTGTGATCATATGTTAGTATGTTTTGTGTATTTCATTAATCATTTCATTGCTTCTAAGTGAATGTTTTCAAGTTGATAGGCAAAATTCATTGCTTTGGGGAAATACTCACCATTATATGTTTTCTATAGTTTGGGAAGGATCCATGGTAATCACATGCTCTTCCTAGCCTCTCACAAGTCTTAAATCACCTCACCATCAATCCCTGGAGTGCTAAAAATTATGCCTACCTTGCCCCATTGAACACCCTGCAATTTTGACTTAATTCCCTAGCCCTAAACTATCCAACTCCTCCTGATCCAACAAAACCCCTTAAAAATCAAATCAAAACTTTACACTACCATACCTAGCCTAAAATACTTTTACTGATCTAGTCATATTGGCTGAGATCCTTATAGAGAGAGCCCTCTCCTGGCCTAATAGGGCTACCTACTTGGCTAAGCGTGTTTTGTGGTTACCCTGGCATTTCCTTCCTTCAGCCTGAGGTTCAATCCAAGTGATAACATAGTGGCAATGATACTGGGGAACGAAAGACTAATCACCCTGATAGTATCTTTCATTTGAATTCTTAAGCTTATGGATGATGAGTTTTAGAATTTAGTAGGTTGAATTGGAAATTTGTAAAGCAATATATAAAATTTCAAAATTTGAGCATACTAGCTTTGAGAAAGTACACCAGATCCAACCTAGATCCGAATCCACCAGTCATTGTCAATGATCCTCACAAAATTGGGCGGAAACCTAAGAAAGTTGTAGAGAAATTTAGTGTAGCAGAAGAACAATCAACTGAAGTTTTCATTCCTTGTGTCCATTCACTCCTAGAAAGGTTAGACACTCTACAAGATATTGAGTTTGATATTCATTTTGAGCAAAGTTTATTTTGCAGTAAGTCTTTGAGTTTGCTTGATCAAATAGTTTTTTATTCTTCAATATCTTTTGATAACCCCGTTGAAGACTTGTTTACCCAAAGTAAATCAGGGTCACAGCTTATTCATGCTCTCGATTAGTTACATAATCTTACTTCAAATGTAAACACTTGGGTGAAAAGTAGGCCATCTTTTGATTTTCAAAATATCTTTTTTACATCTACTGCAACTCAAACAATCCCTTATCCACTGCTTTCACCTTTACAGATTGTGTATACCACTCCACCTTTTGTTAATTCCCCTTTGAATATACCGAGTACCATGATCCTTACTTTAAATTCACCTCCCTCACCTCGAATTATGGCTGCCTGATATGCACCCCTTATTTTACCTTAGAATCTTGGTGCCATGCCCACTGATTATCAAGCCAAGATACCTTTCTTTGATGCCACTCAAACCATTACAGCTCAGCAACATGTAGATAAAATGAACGATTTCTTCGACCTCCATGAAGTAGAAATTGAAGATGTGACGATGAGTTTGTTTGTACAAAGCTTTAGAGGTGAAGTTCGGAAATGGTTCAGAGCCTTACCACCAGATTCTATCACCACTTTACCAATCCTCCATAGGCAGTTCATGGATCGACGGGAGGTGAAGAAGAATCCACTTCAGATTTTTCTGAGTATGAGAACATCAAAAGGAATGTTGGCGAGAGTGTGCAAGACTATTGTGTGAGGTTTAATGTAGTATACAATGTTATTCCTACAAACATTAAACCGCCAGAGGGATTGGATTTGCTCAAGTTTCCGGATGGTTTTGATGCTGATATGGCATATTAGTTGCGGGAATGTAATCCTACAACACTAGAAGACATGCAAAAGAATGCTGTGAGCATAGAAGCAAACTTGTTGGCCAAAGGAGCAAGAATGATATCTGAGAAAAGAGTGACCATAAAAGAAGAAGCATCTACTTTAGATGCAAAGATGGACACATTGATTCGAATAGTGGAGAGGATGGTTGACCAGTTATCCATCGTAGATAGTCCTAAAACTCAAATCCGAAATCCAAATTTTTTAGGACAACAACAACCCCAATTCCGAATCAAACAGAGAGAACAAAAAGCACCAGAGAAACTAACACAAAAACAGCAGATCAGAACTCCCTTACATCAAAATTATGTTCAAGGAATGGAAGAAGAAGATGAGGACAATTTGGTAATTGCATGGTAAATTTTAGGGTGAAATATAGCCCAAAGGTGAAAGTTTAGGGTTTTTACATTTTAAGAGGGCGAATTTTTTATTAAAAACCCTTTTCATATAGTTAGCCTCAATTTTATTTAAAAAACAATTAAATTTTTATTTTATTTTTTATTTTAGCCCAAAATAAAAAATGGGTGGATAAACTAACCAAACCTTCATTTGGCCTGATTCGTTGGTTTTGGGAAATCATGTTCCCTTAAAATCACCAAATCTTGATAGTGCCCCTGGTTTGGGAGGTTGTATTTGATCCCAATAAACAAAAATATAAATAAAGTGGAGGTATGGTAAATAAATAAAACCTCTTTTTATACTTACTCCAAAAGCATGGTAAATAAATAGAAATATAAATAAACTAAAGATATGGTAAATAAATAAAACCTCTTTTTTATATTTAGTCCATAACCTTCTTTCTATTTAAGAATGCTAAAAAAAAAGAGGTTTATTTAAGTGAATCCTATGGGCCAAATACAAGCATGGTAAATAAATATAAATATAAATAAACTAAAGATATGGTAAATAAATAAAACCTCTTTTTTATATTTAGTCCATAACCCTCTTTCTATTTAAGAATGCTAAAAAAAAGAGGTTTATTTAAGTGAATCCTATGGCCCAAATACCATATTTATAAAGAGGTATTGGTAAATTAATAAAAATTAAATAAAAAAGAGGTATGGTAAATAAATAAAACATTTTTTATATTACTACATAAGTCCCTTATATTTAAGGACACGCAAAGGTGTTAATAAATAAAAATATAAATAAGTGGAGGTATGGTAAATAAATAAAACATGTTTTTATACTTACTCCAAAGGTATGGTAAATAAATAAAAATTTTAATAAACTAGAGTATGGTAAATAAATAAAGCCTCTTTTTATATTTATTCCATAACTCTCTTTCTATTTAAGAAGACTCAAAAAAGAGATTTTATTTAAGTGAATCCTATGGGCCAAATACCATTTTTATAAAACACATATAGTAAATTAATAAAAATATAAATAAACAAGAGGTATGGTAAATAAATAAAACATTTTTTATATTTCCTCCATAAGTCACCTTATATTTACTAACACTCAAAAAATATGTTATATTTAGGTAAAGCCTATGGGTCAAATACCATGGGCCAAATTATTATTAATACCATGCAAAAAAGCATTATTGACCCTAATATTACTATTAATAAAAATAAATATGGCACATGGTATTGACCCTTAGTATTAAGGTGGAATGTAGCCTATTTAAAGGGGGGGAATTAAACCAGCATAGATCCATCTTTACTCTGGGTCTACTAAGCCCCAAGAGTGATCAAATATCATGATATGCAAACTAGCATAGAGTGAAAAAATATTTGATCCCTGTAGGAGCTTGGTAGATCAAGAGCAAAAATGCATCTTGTAATTTAATTCCATTTTAACATTTTAACTTGGTTAAAATAAAAAAAATAAAATAAAAAATCAATTATTAATGTTATTAATTTTTATAAATTACTAATAGTAATTTTTAAGCTCGAGGTTTATGATAACCCATGGTAATACCATGGTATTTATGTGAGCATAGACTATTTGAAGTGGAAATTCTATCATAAAAATCAATTATTAATTTTAACTAATTTCTATAAATTACTAATAGTAGTTTTTAAGCTCCAGGTTTATGAAAGTCCATGGTATTGACCCATGGTAATACTATGGTATTCATGTGAGCATAGACTCTTTAAAGGGGAAATTCTATCAGCTTAGATCCATCTTAATTCTGAGTCTACCAAGTGCTAAGAGGGATAAATAGATTTCATCCCTCTAAGAGTGGTAAATGTGGAGTTAATATGGATATAGGTTGGTTTTTATGATAATGAAGATATTAAATAGTCTTAGGAAATTATATTTTAAAAAACATCTTAAGGTGAATGGTTAAAGCTACATTTAGTCACTTCACAAAATTTAGTAAAAAATACCAATGTCTCCATTAATATTGATTTTTCTGATTTAACAAAAGGAAATCAAAATAGTGAAATCTTATCACTCTTTCCGCATCACCCTCACAGAAAAGAGATAGTCACTGCCTAGATTTCCCACCATTTTTCAAACATTCTCAATATGATATCTTCATGAAAAATTTAAGGTATTGATGTTAGATTAGTTGTTTGAAAAATATATTGGTTTGTACAACCTTTCATCTTCTCTGTTATTCTCAGTTTGTCATAATGATCTGTAGGAGTTGGGCCACTTCACCATATTGTCCTAAAAGGCGGAGAGGAAATTAATCCACATGTTACAATGCTGTTAAAAAATGAAAGACAGATGAAGGTAGTGAATTATGCTAATAAGCAATTTAGATTGGGAGAGGCGTAATTAAATTCTATTATTTAATTGAATATTTCCAATTAAAATAATAATAAATCTACATTTATATATTTATATATGGATTGGAAGGCTTCTGACAACGGTCACTTCCTTCCATTAGATCCCCTTCAGGCCTTTGGGATACCTACTACTTTCTTATATTATATAGTTGGGGCTTGCTACTTGTTGGCATGTTGGGTAAACAAACTTGATGTATTTTTTTTATCTCGCAGTTGGACTCTATGGAATAAGAACGAAATTTTATTGATGTGTTTTTCTTTTATCTCATAGTTGGAGTCTATGGAATAAGAAAGAAATTTGATAGCTCAACAAAAGTGGTAGAGAAAATATTAATCTCGCCTACCTTGATAGAATTGGTTGTCAAGATCAACACCCACAAGAACTTTGTTGTGGAATATTATCAAAACTAATAGAAGGATATGAAAGAATGTACAGTAAGAACCTTGACAAATGTGACCACTGAAACTTGCAACATTGTTTGTAGGAAGAGAAAATTATGTTTCTTTTTTACAAACATGTATGTTAGTATATTACAGTTTAATGAATATTTTTTCCTATCATCATAAATGGTTTCATACTTTAACAAAACATTCGCCATTACTTCACAATGTTTTATTATTTAGTGAGAGATTTGCCAATATCTTACAAGATTTTATAATTAAGTGAAATATTTTCCATGACTTTACAAGATAATATAATCTGGTGAGAGATTTGCCAAAAAAATTATATATACATATTATATTATTGATAAAATTGCCTCCCATTTTCCTTATGTATCATGGGGATTCGCCCATTTATTATACATATAAATTTAGGGTGGTTCTTAAAATTTTCCCTAAACCTCACCAAGACAAAATTACATAAACCTGAGAGGGAAGGCTCTGTCTTCCTCTCAGAAAATGTGTATTTCTTCCCAAGCACTGTCCTCTAGGATTTTTCTCCACATTTTTGAGGGAAAGTGACTGCTAGCCTAGAAAATTGCAGAATGCAGTCACTAAGCCTCCAACCATTGCTAGCTGAAATTGTACATTTGCGTAATTCTAGCAACCAGCAGCCAGACTAGATTATGGATTGCACAGTTCCAGCAGTCAGTCAATTCTCCCAGCAGCCCAGACTGTGCCTTGCATAGTCTTGGCAGTCAGTCTCCCGACCTCCTCGCTAAAATTGCACAACCTTCATGATCAATCACACAGGTTTGTTGCAAGTCAATTCTCAAGTTCATTTTTGTTTTCACTAACAGATTACTTGCCATAAGTGTTGCCATGTCTCCAGGAATCACAAGTTTTCACTTGCCTCTTAATAGTGCAGGTACAATGGTTTCCAAGAGGGCAGAGTCAAAGACACCATTAAGAGCACACCTGGAGATGTAGTCAATCAAATTTCTATGAGATTGCCTACTCATGAAGATATCAAGTTCTTCATAAATAAGAACATCATGATATCATAGCAAGAAGCATCATGAATAGAAGTTGAAGGCATCATATCGAACATGGTGAAACAATGAATGCAGCGAACGTGGGGAATGCAGTGAATGCATGAATGCAAGAGGAAGGTTGTTGACAACATAGAGGTAGAACAAAGTTGCAAGATCAAGCAGATCCACTAATTATGAAAGCAACTTTGGAGGCTTAGGCTATGAGGTGATGACGCAACAGGAAGATTGCACAAAGATAGAGAATGGAACAAAGAAGGAATTACATGTGCTGAAGAAGCAACTTATGAAGAACATGAAGTTGCATAGACAAATGAATGAGTTGCAATAGGAATAGGAAAAAATGGATGCAACATGCACACATAGATGAAACTGCACCCATACAAGTTAAATATCCATCCCACTAGTTGACACGGAGCAAACATGGTGAGCAGTGTTGTTGATCGTGTGAAAGGATTCAAGAACATGCTTGTTATTGTTCACATGCATATAATCCAACCCATTCAACACACTCACCAAGGCAAAGACAGGAAGCAAGTCCAACTACAGCTGAACATGTACTTCTCCAAGTTGATGCACATGACCACCAGCACACACTTGAAGATCAGCACAGGTTTAGCCACACCTAAGAAGACTATGCGCATGTTAGGAGATGAGGTGGATGAAGGAGCCAAACCAATGCACTAGTTGTAATGGAGGCAAGAGTTCGCTTCAAAAAAAAGTCACCATGAGGTGCATGCCCACCATCACGAATGACCAAGCTTGGTATCAGCTCACCACCTTCACCATCACAAGCATGTCAAAGATTTGGTCTCATCACAGCAGGCCAAGTGTCAGTGATGTCTTGCATGGTTTCTCAAGCCATGTTGTCTCACATGAGTACATGTGCGTTGTAATGTTGAGTCATGTCAAGTGTAAGTCAAGTGTCAATAGTTGGATGTAACAGTCATAGAGTAGGTGAAGAGTCATGAGGGTAGTTGAACTATCAAGGGTCACACCACCCTTTGCTATAAACAGTTCCTCATAACTCATTGTAAGGGATTTTGGTTAGTTAAGCTTCTGATAAGACTATCTTGGAAAGAGCTTGGACTGTATTGTAACATGCCTTGGATTCTCCACTGCATGGAGCTAGTTCATCTCTTTGGAGGAACAGGCAGATGTGGTTGTGACCTTCCACTATTGGGGCTAGCAGGTTTACATGGATGTATTTTATGATTGGAACTTACACTTCTTTATATAATAAGAGCCAACACGTTTTCATGCATTTGTTGTTATTGTAGTTGGACTGTTTCAGTTGCTTAGCAATGTTGTTTAACTTACATAGTTGTGTATGAACACTTTTGTATGTAATTATATGAATATTGTTGCAGATGTGCTATTGGTTTAACCATCACTTTGGATTTTTATACTGACCTGTTTTCTAGCTTGTGATGCATCTTCACTCATGTGTTCCCTTCCCAACTGAGTACACCTACAGGTTGCCAAGGGGCGCACTCATCTCAACCCCCCTTTGTGTTAGAACCTCTCATACACCTTCCTTGACTCACTACAGTAGTCACACCCTTGCTACTAACAAAGTTATCTTACTTGCCTCTGATCGAAATCGTGGTTAATGCATTACCATACGACCCACTACTGGGACTCCTACCCCAAACAGTCTAAGGTCTAATTGGGACTTCTTACCAGGGAGATCCCTTTACATGTTGGTAAGTCCAACACCGTCAACAATTTAGCGCTAGAAGGAGGGCCAGATGACAAGTTGAGTCTTCACATATATTTTGAATATCTACACATCTATCATGACTAGCTACCGAGCTTCTCTTCTGGAATGTATGTCTTATGGAAACGATTCCATCATCCTGAAAAATCTCTTAGATAACTTGTCTCATAAAACAATTGATGGTGGAGGCTATGTAGACTTGGTAAGGCATGCGGTCGGCGTTGTAGGCTCATGTGAAAGACATGGATTATTTGAATAATACATGAGCTGCGCACTATTTATATACGCGCTTTGAGGGCACCCAATGCACTCGTGTGCCACGCTGCACAAAAAATCTAGTCATTCTCTTGCTCATCTGGTTGCAGAGATAGACCATCCTTTCAATCAATTTAACTATAAATCACTCACAAAGAAATTCTAGAATTATGAAAAGCACCCGATGAATCCATTGAACAGTTTCACACGTGCTTTTGTAATCTTGCATATTGATTCCCGGAAGATGATATTGATTGGGAATTTCTTGATGGAAGATTTGAGTATCTTCTTCACATATTCTAACCCCACTCAACACACTTCAGTGACGGAGTTGCACAATCACAAGTAGGCACAATTGTTGTCACAAGTGACTATCCACCTTCACCTCATCAAACATCTCCATCACCATGGAGTGATGTGAGAGATCATGCACATGACTCTGTTGAACTGTTACACTCTCCCACCCCACCTACCCTTGATATTTGTGTAAATTTGGCTTGCAAGCCCATTGGTTGTCACATGGACTCATTCCCTCAACCTCCATCCTCGCGTTCTGTTGATCCTCTGGATTGTACTATCTTGTGTTCTCCCATTCTGGACTCCTCACTTGCTGTGAACGAGGATCAAGTTGTCGACCAAGTTGGTGTTATGTAGCCAACCTATGCCATCATTCATGATGTTTGTGTGCAGGAATCTAAAGAAGAGCTTGTGGTGAAGGATGACTCCCTTCTAGTCGTGCCTCATCCAGTTCATCTTGACATCCCTTATGATTTTGCCACTGCTAATTCCCCTTGTGAAAAATCATTTCCAGATGCTTCTACTTCTGACATCCACAGGACACGTCGGATATCAGTCTTTCATTACAGTGTGGAGAGGACACATCTTCCTTAGAAAATCCATCCAATCTATGATTTAGCTTTCTTGAAAACATAGATGGTGAACATCTTTGCTTCCCATCTACCCCTCTGCCTGATTCATCAAATCATGAGGATGCCGACCAACATATCAAATTTTCTAATCTTGGTTGTCATTATCTATTCACTTCCTCATCCGATCATGATGTTTATTCAATCGTTGTTAATCTTTCCAAAACACTGGTCTATGGTGATCTATCTATCAATGAAGTCGAAACCCCCCAGACTGTCGAGGCAATTCACCCCAAGCTGATGGTTATGTCAGGCCCTCATTGTCCTGATTTTGGTTTCACTTCTAGTCAAGAAATTGTTGAAACACTCAAGGCTCCTCATTACTCTCTGCTTCACACTGAAGATCAATCAAACACCAAGATTCAGCTTCCTCCACTTGAACTACACGATCCCATCACTCAGGCATTAGAGGAATCTTACACATAAAGCACACATGCACAACACAATTGGTCTAACTTTCTCACATTTTCTTACATGTCGTAGTCAAGAGAATGCATACACTCAACATCTGCACGTAGTGTAGCACAACATCATGGCAGTGCCACAGAATTGGCATCATCCACTCTCACTCATCTTTGTTATGTGGTTGCTTGTAAGATTGGAGTGTGTTTGTCTTCATTGTTACATGTTTCTTGTTTGTTGGTTCATGTAGATGTCTTGTTCATGAACCATGTCTTCAAAAACATGGGTCAACCAATGCATCAGTGGCTACATTGGAAGTATCACTTCACGTGAAATGGCCCATGCACCGTTAGCTTAAGAGTAGGAGTAGTGTTTATTTCAGTCAATTTGCTTGCATGCTTGTTTGCAAACTTGCTTCCATTTGTTTGTTTGTTTGTCCCCTTGCTTGTTTCCTTACTCGCTATGCTTTCACTTTTTCTTCTAATTTTTCTTTGCTTTGTTGGTTGTTAGTTCTCTTGTTTCATTCATATAGTTCACTTGTTTCGTTCGTAGGTTAGTTTTGTGTGAAACGATGTATGACTCTTGAAACGAACTGGGTGAAGTGAAAGAGGACTTGTACATCTATCACTACTTGGTTATCTATCATCTTGCCTCTATATGAAGAACTTGCTACTTTCAGTCCATGATACATTGAAGGAAAATACGTATTGTTCAAAGTGAACCTTGGTGAAAACACAACACTTGTGTTCTAAGAAGTGTCACCTACTCTAGTCGGTTGTTTTTGGGTTAACCCTTGTCAGCTCAGTCAAGTAGTGTAAGGTGAGGGGGAAACCTTAACATGCATGTCAGAGGTATAATAAACTACTTCTTGCTAGAACAACCTCTTCTGCTCTCAATAAGTTGAGATCCCTCTTCCACCTCTGAAATGAATAAGCGCTATGCATGTTACAAAATGAAAAAGGTGAAAAAAGTTTGTCAAAGTGAAAAATGAATGAGGCGAAAGAAGAGAAAGGATTCCTATGTAGAGAGGTCATGCAAGTAACTCTATT
The DNA here is from genome assembly GCA_000404065.3 of Pinus taeda. Lineage (NCBI taxonomy): Eukaryota > Viridiplantae > Streptophyta > Pinopsida > Pinales > Pinaceae > Pinus > Pinus taeda. The sequence goes on along the minus strand of APFE030689664.1, from coordinate 23,164 downwards.
GGGGTACTGACCAGGCTCGTTGGTATTAGAGCCATGCTTGTGTTCCTATGTGACTCCATTGGGGTACTGTCTAGGCCTATTGGCAGCAAAGCAACACCAAAGATGAAACTAAGACTCTGACGACTCTACTATTTGTGCACCAATATGCCCCTCAACTCCAATCAAAACAATTATGTTTCCTTGGCTTGGAGTGTGTGTCAATCGATCAAGAGCTTGGCAGATACTACACCTTACAATCAAGCTAGTGTGGAAACCAAGAGGAGCTGAGGACTGAACAATACTTTCAGAGGTGTTACACTTGTTGTTCACAAACAATGTCCATTCAGAGAGATGGAGTTATACAAGTGTGTCGCCAAGTGTTGTAGCGGCTACAACCACCCTCCAAATCTTTTCCTTAGCTTCATTTTGGAGCCTTTCTTCCAACCTTGATAGCAACATGTCTTGCATTGTCAAGTACACAAGTTTCAGCTCTTTCACATAGGTAGCTTGCCGATCATAGCCCGATGCACTCCCCTCACAGGATGATCACTCGGACTTGGTCCAACTGCAAGCTGAGAAACTTCCCCAACAAATTGTGCAATTCTGGAGGGCAACCAGCCTTCCCTCCAAAAATTGCACAATCCTGACTGGCAGCCTACTGGCCTCCAAAATTGCGCAATTTTACCAGTCACCCTCCCATAGAAAATTGCACAATTTTTCCTAACAGGGCTGCTCAGTCTAGAATTTGTGCAAATCTGGGTAGCAATCAGCTGCTCTACCCAGAAATTGCACAAATCTCCTAGGAATCCAACCAAGCTCCTAGCCAAAAATGTGCATTTTCTCCCAGCAGTCGAGCAGTCTCTTGCATGTGCAGCTAAGTTGACGGTTCCCTCCAGGAATGAGAAAAACTAACTTGCATGCATGGGCTTCTTCTCCCAAGGTAGCATGCAAAGGCATCCCTTGTTTTAGGGATCTATTTTTGGTAGTTGGAGGTTACATGCAAGGATCATTTTAGAAACCTCCCACCAAGTGTCACTTTCCCTAGATTTGTGGCATGTGTGTCACAACCTCGATGTTATCGAAACTCATCAACTGGATGCTACAAAGCTCTTTCCTCACATCAATCTTGTAGCTATGACATCCCACATCACATCTAGGAGTTGTCGGCACACTCAGCTCAGTTGTTTTGGAGTAAGCCTGCTTTCCATGCCTTGTGTTGCATTTCTTTTGCTTTTTGTGTTTTCTCTTGTGTGAGTATTGTTTGCTTGATTTCTTTGAACACTTTTTTTCATTTACATGTATACTATATTTTCCTAGCATTTTTTTAGTTTTCATTGCTATCTCACTATTGTTGCATTCATGAAACTATTTTTCACAAATAGTCACCGATTCAACGACTCGCCTCACCAACATGCATGTTGTTCCATTTTTTGAATCTTTCATTCACCATTTTCATGCATTATCATTCACTTACGCTTACACTTAATATCGCCATGAATTCACACTCACAGTCACTTTTAGTTTCCCATCAGCGAGTAGGGGTAGCCTTGGCCCAGAATCTACCTTACCAAGAGCCTCACCAAGACAACATTGTGCAATCCCGAGAGGGAAGGATCTGTCTTCCTCTTAGTAAATGTGCATTTCTTCCCAAGCACTGTCCTCCAGGACTATTTTGTGCATTTCTGAGGGACATTGACTGCTGGGCTAGAAAATTGCATAATGCAGTCACTAAGCTTGCAACCATTGCCAGCTGAAATTGCGCATTGCGCAATTCCAGCAGTCATCAACCAGAATAGACTATGCATTGCACAATTCCAAGAGTCAGGTAGTCTCCCAGTAGCACAGTCTATGCCTTGCACAATCTTGGCAGTCAGTCTCCCAACCTCCCAGCCAAAATTGTGCAACCTTCATGATGAGTCACACAGGTATGTTGCAAGTCATTTCTCATGTTCATTTTGGTTTTAGACTAACATATTTCTTACGATGAGTGTTTCCATGTCTCTAGGTATCGCAGGTGTTCATCTACCTCTAAAAAATGTAGGTACAATGGTTTCCAAGAGGGCAAAGTCAAAGACACTGTTTAGAGCACACCAGGAGATGTAGTTGATCAAATGTCTATGAGCTTGCCTAATCATGAAGATATCAAGTTGTTCATAGACAAGAACATCAAGATATCAAAGCAAGAAGCATCATGAACAACAGATGAAGACAACATTTTGAACACAACGAATACAACAAATACAGTGAATGCATGATTGCAAGAGGAAGGTTGTTGACAACACAAAGGCGAAACAAAGTTGCAAGATTAAGAAGATCCATTGATAATGAAAGAAACAATGGAGACTCAAGTGTTATAGCTCCAAATATCACCTTATGTATTTGTGATGCTTAGTTAATGGCCTAAGGCAACCCCTCCTTCCAGACTTGGTTCAAATATTTTAAAAAACAATGTTTTACTCCCTATACACGACTTTGCCCTATATTAAATGAGTGTACACATGGGTCATTACATACCCAACCCAAATATATGTCTTAAAACACTTTTAAAAAATTAAATTTCCTTAACTATGGACAAAGATCATGGGTTTTACCTGTTGATTACCTATTAGTGCACATGGCCCAACTATTCCCAATTGTTTCCCAACTAAAAAACTACTTTGGGAGAAGTATACCTAGGGGAGATAATATGGGGTACAAAGGGAGGTACCCAAGGGAATAATGTAATAATGGGATGGGCCATAGTAATAAATAAGGTGGTTAACCCGTATCATGTAAGGGACCACAAGTAGTTAGTAATAAAGTAATAAGCCCATGGTATTAGATAGATGGTATTGAGGGAACCATGGTAATGACCCATGGTTTTGTATGTATGAGGCCTATATAGAGGCTAGAGACGCCCCATTGAGAGATGTCAAGGAATATTGTATGAACAGGCATATGGCTTGTGGAGTGTTCTCCTTCCTTAAGGATTGAACGTATGGTGTTGCCCTACCTTAAGGGTTCGATCAATAAAGTGAATCATTTCTATCTATATTCATATCTTGCTATTTATTGGGTTTATTTATATTCTCATATATTTCTGGGTCAGATCTATAACAAGTGGTATCATAGCACTTTCTTGGGCAAAAGTGGAGAATTTTTTTAAAATAATTTTTGCAGGAACTTTCTAGGGCGGTGCGTTTGCATATCAGATCTGTATGTTTTGGTGCAAACTCTGCAAAATATAATTGTTTATCTAGATCCTTTGTGAAAAAATACACAAGTTCAAAAAAAAAATCGGCCAAATCAGAGTCTGGATGAAGGAGATATTGCTGATCTAAAAAATCAGTGGTGTTGCAGGCATTTTTTCAGGGCAGTACATTTGCGGCATAGATCTGTACGTCCTCATGCAAAATATATAGAATCTAATTGTATATCAAGATTGTTTATGAAACAATACCCGATTTCAAAAAAAAATCGGTTGAATCAGAGTCCGAATGAAGGAGATCTCACTAATTTAAAAATCAGTGATTTGTAGACATGTTTTGGGCGCAACAAGTTTGTGGCAAAAATCTATACGTTCTGGTGAAAAATCTGCAGAATCTTATTGCAAATCTAGATTATTTTTGTAAAAAGACCCAATTTCAAAAAACAAATCATTCGAATCGGAGTCTGGATGAGGAAGATATTGGGGATTTAAAATTAGTTATTTTTTTTCAGCAAATTTTTGTGTCGATGGGATAGTTGCAACGCAAATAGGAAATTCCAGTGCCTAGATCGGGATTTCTACTAACATGAGAAGATTCAGAATGGTTGTTCCATTTCTAAAAACAAGTCATAATAGGAATTCTAAGCAATATTGATGGAATTGTGGCTATTTCAAATATTTGCCAAGTAAGTGAATTTTTTTTTCAAAACCCTCTTCATGGCAGTTCTATGTTTTACAGGAAAAGGTAATGGTCTTCCTATTGAAGAATACATAAAACAAAAAGATTCAATATGGGAAAAAGATTGGAAGGATTCAATGTGGCTTGGTTTTAAAGATGAGGCTGCCAAATGGTTGTTCTCTCTTGAAAACAAGCAGTTGACCAAACTTTCAGAGGTAGAATTTGAAAGAGTCCTTTTAGACAAATGGTCTCGTGCTAGAAAAAAGGAGAATGAGACACATAAGGGGTTATTTTATACTGGTGTCTCCTTATTGTAGGTTCATGGATTGATTCAGAAGGAGAAGATCATTGTGTCTATAAATCCTAGTTGTAAGCATAATTTTATCAATGTTAATTTGGCAAAAAAATTGCAAATTCCTGCAAAACACATTGAAAACACACAGGTTGATGATAAGGATGTTCAAGTTTATAAGGATTTGAAGCTTTCTATGGATAATCATGTGTTGCATGGTGATTTTTATACTTCAGATATGGATAACATGGATGTTATTTTGGGATATCCTTGGATGGGATCCGTGGGTACTATCAATATTAATGTGCAGAAGAAATTCCTGAAGCTCTGGTATAAAAAGAAGAAAATTACATTACAAGATATTTCCATCAATAAACAGGTAGAGTCCATGGAGGTTGAAGCAGAAGATGTTCCCGGGATTGACATATCAAATGATGAGCCATTGATGGTTAACAACCACACACAAACATCAAACCAAGTACCAGAAAAACAAGTAGAGGTAGAAGGAGAAAATGTTACAAAAGAGGGGGACTCAGGGGTTGAAGTAATATTGAAAAATAAGAAACAACTACAGGCACCACAACAGGTACCAGATACCCATCAGGCTCCATTAGGTGGTGAATTAAAGAAAGATACATCATTGGTTAATACTTCAGCATATCACCACCCTGCAAGAAAACAACCAACAAGATGGAAACGGATTAGCTACAAGGACAACAACCCCCGCATGACAGATAGCGATGAGTGAAGATCCACCTACTACACATCAACACAAAAGAGCTACCACGGTCAACTTCCATTTCAAGCGAGCAAGGCACCAATGAGATCAAGGGTTCACTTTTCTCTTGGATGGCTAGATGCAAGTGCATCATACCAGTGGACTACTCTTTTGAGTAGATCTTATTATTTTTTTCTTCCCATGTTTCGGGGACGAAACATGTTAAGGGGTTGGAATGTAGTATACCTAGGGGGGATAATATGGGTTACAAAGGGAGGTACCCAAGGGAATAATGTAATAATGGGATGGGCCATAGTAATAAATAAGGTGGTTAACCCATATCATGTAAGGGACCACAAGTATAGTAATAATGTAATAAGCCCATGGTATTAGGTAGATGGTATTGAGGGAACCATGGTAATGACCCATGGTATTGTATATATGAGGCCTATATAGAGGCTAGAGACTCCCCATTGAGAGATGTCAAGGAATATTGTATGAACAGGCATATGGCTTGTGGAGTGTTCTCCTTCCTTAAGGAGTGAATGTATGGTGTTGCCCTACCTTAAGGGTTTGATATTAATAAAGTGAAGCATTTCTCTATACTCAGATCTTGTTATTCTTCGTGATTATTTACATTTATTGGGTATATTAGCATCATTTTATATATTGGCAGGTTAGATCTATAACATCCATTATATACCCAACCCGCGTATATGTCTTAAAACACTTAAAAAAATTAAATTTCCTTAACTATGGGGGGAGATCATGGGTTTTACCTATTGATTACCTATTAGTGCCTGTGGCCCAAATATTCCAAACTATTTTTGAACTAAAAAAATACTTTGGGAGAAGTATAAAAAGACTTCAATGGGATTGCCAAAAGGAGGAGAGAAAATAGAGAATTACTCTGCTGAGACTATCCCCAGATCAAGTCTAAATATCCCTATGCTTCAAACACTTCACCAAGTTCAGGAAACCCTTGTTTCCTTGAGAGTTGATATCCTTTCACTTGTGGGAGATATCCTTGTGTTGGTTATGGAAGGAGCCTTTTGAAGACCAAGACTGGATGGACCTGGAGGACAGTTCTGTTTGAAGCCGGAAGATGAAGACTCAGGTGAACGTTTTCTATGTTTTTATTATAGTTACCTGCAATAAAAGAAACACTGTCTTGTTCCTGATATCAACTTTGTTCATGCATCTGATGTTATTGTTATGGTTTATGTGTGAATGACTATTTCAATGTATAACTAACCATCTATTTATAAGTTATAAAGTTGATTTCACTATAATGTTTTGTCTATATGCTACTATGTTTATTTGAATTGGTTGTTTTGCAGGTTCAAAGATCGTAAGGAGTTGCAGAGGGTTTGAACCCTGGTTGGAACTACCTGAACGAAGGACCCTCGAGTATGTACATCCTCGCATAGTTTGCTCATTTAAGAATTTTTCCTGAGTTATTTGCTTGTTTCTTACTGTAGATTACTCCTGCTCTACTGGGGTTCTGACCCAAAGCCCTAAGGGACTTTATCCCTTAACAGAGTTGGCGACTCCACTAGGGAAAATAATATTGTTGTTCCTAGTTTGGGTTATTTAGTGCCAATCATGGCTCAGCTTTCAGTTTGTTTGTTGTGATTGTATTGTCTGCTCCTATAGGAACTCAGACTTCAAGTCTGATCCTTTTCATCAGGCCTCATTTTTGTTTTTTTTTGTAAAATTTTATATACGCACCTTTGTCGGGTTATAGAAGTGTATATATGCTAGTTTCTCGAACTGAAGCCGCGTATACATGGGTTTCTTTTGGTTGAAATGCATGTACACACAGCTTTGTAGAGACACAGTTATGTATACTTTTGTTTTGCATGATTTTTCCAAGTATTTTTATCTTGAAAGATTTGTTTCTTGGCCTGTGTGCCTCCTGAGTGGTCATTTTCCGTTTTTAGATTTTAGTCTTTCAGTGAGCCTACTATTTCGAGTTCTCTCCTGCTTTGAAGAGTTTTTGGTCTCGGTTTTCTTTATAGTGAGTGTTATCATTTGTGTTTGAACACACAAGGCTTCTTGTAGAGGCTCTTGATTGTTCTGGTTTTTTGGAACAAAATATTGCTTGCAACCTTTGTGTCAAACTTCATTTTTATGGTTTGCTTGCTTTACTTCCTGTTAAGTTTGTGGCCATTCACTTCTTCTTTCCTTTCGAAAATTTTTGTTGACAAGTTTGAAAGCATGCCTTTCCTAATTTCTTGATTAGTGTCTCAAACCTCTTTTTGTTGCTTTTGGATCATTTAGCATATCTTGAAACAACTATTTTGTTAAGTTTTCATTCGTGTTGAATTGACAACTTGCAAAGTTTCTTTGTGATTTGCTTTTTACCTTTGAGTCTTTGGTAGCATTTTGAGTACTTTTGAAAAGTTTCTTTTATTGCTTTTTTGAAAAAGAAAAGTCCTTCAAAAACATTGTTTTTGCTTTCTTTCCCAAATTTGTGTTTGGTTTCTTTTGGTTTTTGAGAGTGATTTTGGATCTTTGTGTTTAGTCCTTCTTGTTTTGGGAAATATTTTGTGTTCAAAATTCTCATTCCTTTCAAAACACTTAAGTTGGATTATAAAACAAATTACTTTCATTTTCTTTTTAGAGTAATCTAGAATTTTTGCATTATCATGTACACCTTGCATTAGGGTAGTTTTTCATCATTAGAGCATCAATAGTTTTTTAGTTTTTTGTGAGTGTGAAGTCTGTTGCAAGAAAAGAAAAGGAAAATGTTTATTGCTTTAATAGAAGTTTCTTAGAACCCAAGTAGAAGTTGATTTTCATCGAAGAACAAACAAGTGCATATAAGTTAGTTTTTCATTAATTTCTTTTGTGTCAATGAGCACCATCAATTTCATTTCCATATTGTCCCTTTGAATTAAAAATAATAGCCACTTAAAAATTAAAAAGAATAGCCACTTAAAATCAAGTGCTAATAAAATAAACTAGAACTTTTTATATTGTTAATAAGTGCACAAACAAGTTTTAGGGTATTTAGGGCCTTGGCTTAGGCGAGAGGAACGTAAACTCTCCAAGGTCACTCTAAATTGTCAAACGTAGAAGTCTAAATAGAGAGTGAAAATACAATAGCGTTAGGGAAACTGGGAAAGCTCCATGACTGGGAGTTAAGCACAAGGGTTTTTGGATATAAGGATGAGAGATACCCCCTCTCCTACTTGTCAGATCTGACCTCGCGAATGTTCCACCCAGCTTCTAATATGAGTTGGTATCTTTAGTTACCTATCCTAGGGATCTACACAGGTGGCTACGGAGGGTAATCCCATAGCACCTGAGGTTGACGTTGCATCACCTTCAGTGGTACTTCTGGAGGGCACCCTTGCGAAGCTTGGGTGTTGGAAATAATACTGAGAGGGGGGGTGAATCAATATTATCAAGTCAAATATTCCTTTTCTTAAAATCAAATGATATATGCTACTTCAGTTAATTAAACCCGTGTATATACGCAACTATGCAGAAGGAAACCCGCGTATACAAAGCACACTTTTATTTTACTTTATCTTTCTGATGATGATTGTTAATCTGTGATTCAGAATCAAATAACTAGTAATCAGAAGCAGTAAAATAGAGCAGAACGACAATCACACACAAGAACACAAGATATAAGGTGGAAACCCAATGTGGGTGAAAACCACCTGCTGCAATTCGTCTCTATATTCTTTTAAATTAGAAACTTCTTTTACAATGTACTGGTGCAGTCCTTTACCAGTACGCAGGCTGCAACCTGCAGAGAGCTACAACCCTCTCTCATTCTCCAGATTCTCCTGGAAGGGAGCTACAGCCCCCTTTAGCTCTTGCACTATCCAAGATACTAGTACATAAGTGCTGGCCTACAGAAGGCTACAACCTTCTCTTTCTTCCTGGGACCATGTTTCATAAATTTTCAGACTAGATCCATGAACATCAATCAATCATCAAGAATCAACCAATATCCTTTTCACCTATTAGATATGAATCAAGTAGGTACTTCTCTGACAGCTGTACTCAAAACACAATACCAAAAACCACACACCAGAATCTGAACCCAGAACACAGCAGCAATAAACTGAAGCAGCTAGATCACAATTTAAAACATATACGCTATTTCAATAACCTACAACATGCGTGCATACGCTTCTGTGTTTAGAACAACCTGCGTATACGCTTTTTTCATTTACTTAACCAGCGTGTATACACGCCTTTGATTCACTGAACCTTCGTATAGATCTATAAAGGATAATTCGCACTTTCAGATATTCAAACACTAGTTAACCCAGATTATCAGTGTTATATATCAAGAAAGTGCCACATATAACAGACCAAAATCATACTAAGATACTTTCAATCAAGCTTAAAGATTATGACCCATCAATAGAAATTATCCTTCTCTTGGTGCTAAGGTTCCTCCTTTATTCAGATGCAGATCTGCACCATAACCCAATTACCAGTATTCCAGATCTACCACTTTATCAGATATTCAATAATAATTCAGATGATCATTTGCCACATGATCTCCTTCCTCTTTTACAGTCTTAGGCCTTCCACAATACCACGGTCCAAAACCATAATAAAACAATACCACGGACCCAATACTTGGGATCAACACATCTGACGAGGTACCATGGTCCAAAACCATAGGTTCAAGTACCAAGGATTAACTACCATGGACCAAAGGTAAGTTATCCAACATATACGTGCTTTTGTCATGTATAACCCGCGTGTATACGCATCTTCGTCTAGATGAACATGCGTATGTGACTTTTTCTTCATTCTGAAAGCCTGACCTAAGATCTGTTACCAAAGATAGTTGCCATCAACGACAACACCTGTGCCATAGCTCTAAACCAGTGCTCTTTCTGTCATCCACGCTTCCAGTCCAATCTGTATTTGTATAAGCATGAACAGTGAGATCTCTATCTCTAGGATACCATAAGCCATAGTTTTGAGTTCCTTGAAGATACTTGAAAATTCTCTTTACTGCCTGAAGATGAGTTTCCTTAGGATTTGCCTGAAATCTTCCAACTATTCCCACTGCATGCATGATGTTTGGTCAGGTACCTGTCAAATAAACTAGACTTCCAATCATGGATCTATAGGTTGGTTGATGCACTGTTGTTGATTCATCATTTGCACTGAGACTGCATCTTGTAACCATAGGGGTACATACTGGTTTTGAATCTTATATGCCATACTTCTTTAGAATCTGCTTGAGGTACTTGGTTTGAGACAAGAAGGTACCACCTTCATTTTGTTGGATTTGCAATCCAAGAAAGTATGTCATTTCTCCAAGCAAAGACATTTCGAATTCTTTCTGCATCACCAAGGCAAAGCTTTGACTGATAGCTTCTTGATTGCTGCCAAAGATAATGTCATCTACATACACAACAAGTATTAGCAATCTGTCATTTTCAATTTTTATATAAAGATTGCTATCTGATGATCCTTTTGAAAAGCCTTGTTGATGAAGATATTTGTCCAAATGATAGTACCAAGCCCTTGGAGCTTGTTTAAGACCATAGAGATCCTTTTTTAGTCTGCATACAAGATTTGTATCATTCCCAAGAATGAAACCATCTAGTTGCTCAATGTACACTTCTTCTTCTAAGTCTCCATTCAGAAAGGCTAATTTCACGTCCATTTGAAATACTTTGAACTTCTGAAAACTTGTGAGAGCAAGGAACATTCAGATGGCCTCAAGTCTAGCAATGGGAGCAAAGGTTTCTTCAAAGTCTATTCCTTCTTGTTGAGCATACACTTTACAAACAAGTCTGGCCTTGTTTCTAATTACTTCCCCATTTTCATTCAACTTGTTTTTGAAGATCCATTTTGTCCCTATGACATTCTTATCTTTTGGTCTAGGAACCAACTCCCAAGTGTTCTTCTTTTCGATTTGTTCAAGTTCTTCATCCATTTCCTTCACCCAGCATTCATCTTTGCAAGCCTCTCTTACATTTTGTGGTTTAGTGGAGGAGAGTAATGCCAAATAGCTTGAAGCTTCTACAATTGTTCTTCTTGTTTGTACGCCAGCCTCTTTTTGCCCCAAAATTTGTGATTCTGGATGATTCTTTTGAACATACATAGAAGGAGCCTTTTGTTCTATCCTTATCTGTTCCTCTGGTTCCTCATGGGTTTCTTCTTCATAGTTTTCTTCATCATCATGAGTCTGATTTTGAGGGTAGTCTTCACCCTCTTCGATATTTTCATAATTTACTTGCCTAGGAATGTATCCTTTTTCATCAACCACTACATCAATGCTGTGAACAATTCTTCCAAGTCTTTTATTGTAACACTTATAAGATTTTATGTGGGGAGAATAACCAACGAGAAAGCCTTCATCTACTCTAGGTTCAAGTTTGCCAAGCTGTTCATCATTATTCTTAATATAGCATTTTCTTCCAAAAATTTTAAAATGCTTTACTGAAGGAGTCTCACCATACTAGAGCTCATGAGGAGTTTGAGTGTTGTTTACTTAGAAATTTGTTTTGTTGAGAATAACAACCACAGCAAATGCAGCTTCACCCCAGAAGGTTGGGGGAGTTCCAGACTCATCAAGCATAGCACAAGCCATTTGTTGAATCGTTCTGTTCATCCTTTCCACTACTCCATTTTGCTGAGGAGTCCTAGTTGTAGAGAATTCCCTTCTTATTCCATGTTCTTTACAGAAATCAAAAAATTCATTTGAGGTAAACTCCCCACCTCTCTCAGACCTAAGGCACTTAATTTTGTGATCTGATTCATTCTCGGCCAAGGCTTTAAAAGATTTGAATTTTTCGAATGCTTCGTCTTTGTGCTTCATAAGTCCTAACCAAACCATCCTGGAGAAGTCGTCAATGAATAATATAAAGTATTCTTCTCCTCGAGGT